>VCCN01004036.1:467988-479862 GCA_006491835.1 Architeuthis dux | reverse complement strand
CTCAAAAGGGCCATAATTGCAAATTAAATTATTAAGTAACTAGTTAATTAGACAAGCTAATTCCTTCGATTAACTTAACATATTGGACCATTCAGAATCGTGAAATCAAGAGTTTGTCAAGAAAATCTTTTACAAAAGATGATTTCCTGCGTGTTTTCAATTTAGACAGACGATATCGTAAGATGATCAATCTGATGCCTGACGATATCGTAGATGATCAATCTGATGCCTGACGATATCGTAAGATGATCAATCTGATGCCTGGGAGTGTAACAACTTCAAAGTCTAGTAAAAACAGGCCAACTAAATGTTAATTTGCGTAATAAGATATTCCTAATACTTGTTTTCAATTCAAGGGACAGTGATTGTTTTCAATTAACGGGACAGTGATTGTTTTCAATTTATAGGACGATGATTCCTGAATTGTTTAGATAGCTGAATAAATGCAGTTGTTTGAAAACGATGTATCTATTTTTAGCGTGTCTTTATACTTGCACATTGGAATGGTTAGGCATTTGGAATGCAATAAAGAATGCCTAAACCATTTTACATAGTATCCCATGGAGCAGCGTTTGAGAGGCACCAAAGATTCCCTATAGAATCAAATGCTAAGCAAAGACAAATTACTCAAACCGAATTCACACAATGATCTTACATAGTTTCGTTAAGTTAAAGAATAAAACAAATGAGCAAGTTCGGAGAAAGTGGTAGGTCTTAAAATTCTGACCATAGACTCCGATCGTCGTTAAAAATAGAAAAATAGAAATAGAAAGAGAACGGGTCATTGTGAATCTGTACATCTTTCATGATTACTAGCTCTGCAATAACTATAATGACAGCTATATTCATTGTTGTTGTTGTGTCATGACAATGAATATTTCAATTGCTTGAATCATAATGTATAGAATATAGATAAGAAAATCATCAGACATAAATTAATTAGGATCTCATGCAAAAAGATTTCGAAGCCTCAGGTAGCAGTTGAGTGGGTGAGCCTTGTACTGGAGAACTTTAATGAGTAGTACCGAAATGATATACACCGCCAGTATCTCAGATTTCGGCCACTGAAGCCTCGGGGATTCCTTCAGGGGTCTGTCGTATACGATAATCTTCAATGATGTGACGGAAACAACAAAAGGCAAAAGATCTGAGCGTCAGTGGCCGACGTATTGTGATAAAACAATCTAGATGGGATGCTAGTCATAAAGAATCATTGTGTAATAATAAAAAGGAATTTTAGGCATACAGTGCTTTAAATTTGAAAGATGTGTTGCCAAATTTTCGTCTTGTATCTGAGCCAATGTTTTAAAGAAAAGGGTATTTACAACAAGCAGCCACGCCGATTATGGTTTCAAAGTCTAGTCACTGTAGATGAAATAAATTATATTACGGCACGTCAGTTTAATTTTTAAAGAAATCGGACAAATATTACCAGTTTGCCCATTGTATTAACCTTGACTACTATTTACCTTCATCTTGATTATTATTTTAGTGTTACAATACTTCATCTAATAATACAAATGACTGATTACATAATTACCATTTTGTCTTTTCCGATGCATATGAAGTTTTCCACGCGAAAAAATATATTGTGGTGAACAATTAAATGGAAAACTGATACACTAACTATCCAGAGTATATTTTTGGCTGAAAGTGTTTTGTCTCCTTTCTTGTTTACATGAATTGTCTGGAACTCATCCGATGATACGTCGGGTGAGTTCCAGACATTTCATGTAAACAAAACCAACTTTATTGTAAAATGTGATCAATATTTATCAACCTTAATGCGAGATAATTAGTCGTACTTAAAGATATATATTTTTATATTATTTTTATATTTTTACAATAATATGCTCATCGGAAAATTACTTAAAATCGTGTACATGATCAAATATCATAACGTACCTTATTGATCAGTTCTCCGTTGATTCATATCATGGCATTGTGCTTCTGATAATGTAGTGCACATTGCTATTTTAAAAACATTTTTGATTTTTACTGGAATTCGGTAAAATGTTCTAGAGAAACTGGTATTAGAGATAAGTCAATTTTGCCAATTTTGTCAAAACACTACAGTAAGCTCAGAATAATAAATATGTTGAAATCTTCACATCACAATAACAGGTTTTAAAAGAGGTTTAACTGGAGGAAGAAGAAGAAGAAGAAAAAGAAGAAGAAGAGGGGGGAGGATGAGGAAAAAAAGGAAGCGAAAGAAGAAGAAGAAAAGTAGGAGGTGAAGGATGAGGAGGAAGAAGATGAAGGAAAAAGCAGAAGAAGAAAATAGAACGTAAATGCGATTTACTAAGCTTGATATTTAGAGATTTAACATTTTTAAAGCATGAATTGATTATCTTTTACTTATATATATGTTTGAAATTCTTGCATTATTCCTTGCTATGAATAATGAGTGATAATAACAAACCTTTACTCTTTTATTAAAACCCATAATGTTAGAATTTACTGAAATCAAGTCTTACATTTGGTGTCATTCTTCATAAATACGAAACCTTTTAGCATTTAGTACTAATTTTTTTATATTTAGAACATGTATATCATCACCAATTCTTCCAATGAATTATTATTTCGTTAATACAACACCTTTTTTAAGCTATTGGTTAATACCATAATAAAATGATATTTGTTGGACTACATTTGTGAAGCACCCTAACACACTAATAATAGCTTGCAAGATAAACACTCAAATCATCAGCGGCTTATTTCCATTTGAAAACAAAGCGCAAACCAACACGAAGGATATCTAGACTGAAGTGGAGTGACCTCAAAATATTAGCAGTCCATCTTTTTAACTAGTTAGCCACTTAATGCCATAATATGATTAATACAAGGGATTTCCGATTTTACGTGTTAATCTGATTATGGACCTTTCTATTAGTGAATGCTGGCTCTCGCAGAATCGCAAATGTCCTAAATATACAGACTCTATAAATTAGTCGGCAGGGTGTGAAAGTGTTGCGCGTAACTTGCCTACATTCTTCTCAGCTTTGAATCTTAGCCAAGTGTGTTTCTAATAAAACGCAGAATGGAATGATGCCAAGGCAAGAATGAATAAGCAACAGCCTCATTTCAATGTTTTACAGGCCATGGTGCCTGCTGTAGTGAAATGGTTTTCAAACGGGTGAGAAAAAAACCTTCAAAAGTACAAGACTGATCAGCAGATGTGCAGACGTGCGGGTTTATAGCGACATGGATCAGGAATAAACTCACGGAACATCGCACAGACATTTGACTACCTGACGGACAAACAATGGAGAGGGTATGGTTATACAAGAGATCGCTCAAACATTAATCAAGTCTGGAAGTGAATGTTACAAAATTTCAAGATCTCAATTCAACGTGTCTATCAATCAGTAACAGTCAGACATTTTTATATTCCTTTATCCTTCTTTCTTTCTTTCACTTTATATTTCAAAAGCAATGGAGTACTCTTTCCCAAGATTTCAAAACCATTTAATTTTCAAATGAAAATATCTGAACTCGCATACATACCCCCTCTTTCTCACGTGCACACACGCATTCTATACCCTCTCATACGCACACGCGCTCATTATCATACTCACGCACCAACACACACACACTCTCTCAAATGCATCCTTTATATGGGATTGACACACACGTCCTCATATTTCTTGTTCGTGTGTTTCAGTTTTCTTTTTCCATTTGTTGCAGATATCCCGTTCCTCTGACTCAGTCATATGAAACCTTCTTCTTCTTTTTTTACTGATTGCTGCTAAAAGAACAACCATCTTGTCGCTTTTAGAGATGTTTCTATCACATATAAAGACACAAGTCACAAGCCACAAGCAAATCAATAAGAATTTATTTTAAACAATGAAGTACTCAGAGTGTACATACCTCTGCCAACACCATGCACTAACTAAAACCTCAATGACAATTAAAGGTAGAAAACTTTAAATGTACAAATACTGAATTACTTCCCTTAAAATGTAAAAACTAGCGGTTTTATTAACTGTTCGTTTATTACCATTTTTTCCTACTGTATAATAAAAATATCTCTCAACCGGAAAACATATTGCTGGATCCGCCTCAAAATGTAATCAACCCTTTCACAATATTTAATTAAAATTCATTGAGAACTTTTGGAGATATTGTGTGGACAAACAGACAAACGGAAAAACAAACAGACAGACTGGTATGAGTAAATACATATACCTCTCTCAACATTTCTGGCAGAAGTAAAAAAGAAATTGCTTAATTGCGCTTCGGCATATGAACTAAAAAAAGAAAATGCCTAACAAACATAAATCCATTTTGTTTATTTCTTCTATCCAAGCCAATTTCAGTCGAAGCAATGTTTGTGATGCTCGGTTAGTGGATTCGAGCAATCGTCAAGTTCTTTTTTGTATGAACACATCTTCATATCTCTACATCTCTTGGATAATTCCTTTTCGGTCTGATACAATTAAGACATAACTGGCTTTCACAGACCAAGACTTCATTGACCGAGAAGCATCTTGAATAATATCAGCAAATTCTGACTCTTACCGTTTCTTTTTCTCAGCCTGTTAAGGTCCGTTGTTGCATATAGGTCTTCCCAAGTAAGTGTAATACATGGCATGTGATGAGCCTAACCCTGCTACGCTGGCCGATGTTGGCAGGGGGGGGGGATGGATACATGCCTTTCCCGAGGGAATTAGTACGAAGTGAACGTAATCTGTTCCAGCTCAAGTATGAACTCGCCGATCCAATTCTCCGAAATGTTAACCTCTCGGCCACTCGCACATCCACTGCCTACCATTAATGACGCCAAAAAACTGACAAAACGTGCACAGAATGAAATTCTAAATAGCAAAATGTTTTATTCATTGTAATCCGATTTGCCGAGAGTCTGGCAAAGGGAAGGACACTAATTAAAACCGTTTTCTATTGGATTTGCCAGTAAAATATATAATTTAATTAAAATTTAATTGCATTGTTTGCTTTTATGACGTTGTTTTAATGGGAACATGCCAAAAATGTAGCCTCGCCTTTTCCCCCGGCATTCCATTACTGTTCGTTCTTATCCTTTTACTATGATTGAAGTAGTGCGTGCTTTTGACACACACACACACACACACACACACACACACACACACACACACACACACACACATGCGCGCGCGCTGCGCATCAATGAGCAGAAACATATTTAGTCTTACAGGTAAATTAATAAACAGTAGCTCAAAATATAAGGAACGTCTACAAAAAATAATATTTAATCCATTGTTATTACTGATACCGATACACTAGACTTAATTTCTTCACAGCTTATTGTTCGACTATATGGCTATATTCTGTGAAGGTTATTGCTTAATCGGGGGAAATAAACATCTATAATAACAAAAAACTTGGTGATCAAAAGTTAAGGAACGAATTAAAAAAAAACTTGAAAGACATCATAACAAAATTGACACATTCAATAGAAAATCAGTATTTAGCGCGACAGTCCTTGTTCTTTATTACTTATGAGCATCTGTTTTCACATGAATCGATTATTTATTTTGCAGGAGTGATCTTGTTCCATCCAGTTTCAATCTTCTCCCAAAGATCGTTCAAGGTCTTTGGATTTAAACGTTGGACATGCTCTTCTATCAATTTCCATACATGTTCTAATAGATTGAGGTCAAGGCTTTGGGCAGGCCAAGTCATTATTGAAGGACCTTCCTGGTTCATGAAGTCCTTAACTTTCTTGGTTGGATCACAGGGCGCATTATCCTGCATGAAAATGGGCGGCTGATTCTGAACTAAATGGAGGTGTGGAACGACATGGTGTCAGATAACCTTTTTTTATAGACTTCAGCATTTACCTTGCTAAGCAGACGAACCATCACACTGCCAACTCCAAACTTCAGACTTGCCTTAACACATTGATGGGCCAGCTTCTCGTCTACCCCTTTTTAGCCTTTCCCCATCAGATCCCAGTAAGTTGAACTAAAGTGAAACTGGGACTACTGTTTAGGAGTCCAAAGAACATGTGTAGCATACTGAAGACGCGCTTTCTGGTTCTTACGACTGATAAGAGGCGTGACTGCAGGGGTCCGAGATTTCAATCCAGTTTCGATCAGTTGACGCAAAACAGTGTGCCTCGACACTTGCAAACCTGAATTCTCACCTAACACGCGTGAAATCTCAGCATCAGTCTTGAATCTGTCTGCCATACCATAATGCGATCTTTTTTTCCAGACTTTTGGATTATAACGTATTAGACGTTTTATTCCGGGTTATTATAATACGTTTATCTAAATAATGTAATTTATGATATTTATTAAACACTTACGCCTATTAATAAATGGAAAAAATTAATACCGTTCCTTAACTTTTGATCACCATGAATAATGCAAAAATATGCTTTCATGGTTATTTTGGGCTTTTCTTTTTCCGACTAAGCTATAAGTTCTACACAATATACCTAAATAGTTTTGTAATAATAATGTTGCTCTCTACTGTATATACTTACTGCTTTTTATGAAGTATTTTCACACAAACACACATATATGAGTGTGCAACTTTGTTTACGTATGATGTTGATTTGATTCAGGATAAAAATGTATGCTCCTTTGTTACCAAATGTTTATCTTTATCTATCTATCTAAACATGTTGATATGTTTTACCTTTTTAGAAACTTGAAACGACTATCCAATATACATAAAGACCAGTGTCCGTTGCTTTGTAACACAAAACATGTCACACATTTTGAAATCCTATTACTTGATTATATTAGCTGAATGCGGAATATTTCTAAGATATTTCTAAAATTAACAAACAAAGGTTTTAGCAACACGTTTTAATGGCCTATGACAATTTAATACAATGATCCAGATAGCTATACCTTTATATTATGGGTACTGTTATAAAGTTCAAATCCAATTTATACACCCCTAAGGAGCTTATGCTTAAGAACATTTATATATTGCTTATTTCGATGCATCGATTTTATAGCTGGAACCAATATCATGCCTAAAACAGTTGCTAGGTGAAATTGGCAGATACCATTTCATGATCATGCACACGGGAAATGCAGGTAAGACACCTATCACAGTCATCTGTAGTGTAACTGGTGTTTCAGGATAGAAAAAAGAAAACGTACGTTGTTCTCTCTTTTAAAAGCTAATGCAATCTTGCCAGTCTCGATTGCAAAAGAAGACTTATTCTATTCTCAATTTGTTAGTACACAAAGATATAAACTGCAGTGGACAATGAGCTTAAGAGACTTGCTTGAAGCCTTGTTGGCCCCCAGCATATCAATTTAAGTAGTGAAAGAAACATGCTCCAATTAATGAAACTGGGATTAGGCATCGACATCTTTGACTGTTGCCTCAACACCAGATCATTGCTAAATGAGCATATCCCGAGCCCTGAAAATGTCTACATATTCGAATTTTACTGCCAATGAAATGTGAATTAGCTGCAGTCTTGTATCGATAATTTGGCACGTGTAAGCTGGCTATAATCACGCGACCTTTTCGCCAGTCTCCAATTATTGGTTCTTTGCCACGGCACGGCCATTGATATTTTAATGAACGGTCCATTCTTGAACCATTAGAGGGTTAGGATTGGCACAGGCTCCTGGCAGAATTTTGATCACAAAGAGCCAAAAAGCAAATAAACAAAGCAAAAATGTTCAAAGTGAAGTTGAGGGAATCGGATAATTGTGATAATTGCCGACGTGTGTTGCCAAACATTCCAACTTGAAGCTCACAGCAGAAGAGGGAAAAGCCACGCCCATCATTTAAATCGTGCAGAAATATTTTGTTTCGCAGTCTAACAAAACATTGCTGAGTATTGTTTTGATCGCATTAAGACTACTGAGCGGTTCGGATCAAGAGTATTGTTTTGATCAGATTAAGACCCATGGGTATTGTTTTGATCATGAGGTCAGATTTCTGAATCTCTCAGTGAATCCCAAACCGACTACTATATTTTTCATTTGGCTGTTAGCAAGAGTTTATGAAACGCTTGTTGAATTAAAAAAGAAGAAATGAAATTGTATTAGAGTAATGTTAATGAAGGGTGTTATCATTGAATATAAAACTCGATATTTGTCATATCTGAACAAGTAACCAGGTAGAATCGAGGCCAGTCTACAACTTTGCATTTAAAATATATATTTTAAAAAGAAAGCGAAAAGAATTCACCACAGGCTAGAATGTCCCCTCTCTTGTCGCTTATTGTTTGGTGGATTTGTTAAATAACCTTTTGGAAAGCGATTCTTTGGGAACCATGGATTTAAAATTCATTAACATAGTTTCCATAATTATCAATAGCCACCTTCCAACGATTCACAAAAATAATTGAGGTTTTTGTTATTTTAAACTTTGATGCTAATTTTCGAATAAACTAATATTTAACTATGATCATGGAATATACCATTTTAAAGTGAGAATTTCGATCTATTTATTTAAGCTGAACGTTT
Organism: Architeuthis dux; assembly: GCA_006491835.1. Lineage (NCBI taxonomy): Eukaryota > Metazoa > Mollusca > Cephalopoda > Oegopsida > Architeuthidae > Architeuthis > Architeuthis dux. Next base: position 471,430 of record VCCN01004036.1, on the reverse strand, counting down.
TCTTTCAGGAAAAAAAGAAAATTCAATCAATTTTGTTGTATGAGTTCAAAATGGGACGTAAAGCAGCGGTAACTGCTCGCAATATCAACCATGTATTGGCCAGGGGACCGTCAACGAACGTACAGCTCAACATTAGTTCCAAACATTTCGAAACGGAGACGAGAGCCTTGAAGATGAGGGGGGTCGTTGACGTCCTTCTGTGATTAACGGCATCCAATTGAGGGCCAAATAACTAGATAGGTTACTGCGGAACTAAACGTTGACCATTCAACAGTTCGACATTTGCACTAAATTGGAAGAACCAAATATCTCGACGTGATGAAAGAATATAAAAGAATTCGCCGTTACGAAGCATGTCTTGATCGTATTGTAACATGTGACGAAAAATGGATTCTGTACAACAATCGGACTGGACAGAGGTGAAGCACCAAAACACCAAACCTGCATCTAAAGACGATGTGGTCATTGTTTGATGCTCGGCAATTTCTTGAATCCTGGCGAAACACCACAGCAAATAAGTATTGCCAGGAAATAGACAAAATGCACCAAGAACTGCAACGTTTACGTCAAATGTTGGTCGAAAAGGACCAATTCTTCTCCATGACAACGCCCGGTCGCATGTCGCGCGAATGACCCTGCAGAAATTGAACGAACTACGCTACGAACAACCTCACCCAGCTTACTCACCAGACCTCTCTCCACCCGACTACGACTTTTTCAAGCATTTCGACCACTTCCTGCAGCAGCTCAAAACGCTCAAAACGCCTTCGAAGAATTCATTGGTTCCAGGACCCCATAATTCTATGCATCCGGAATAAATGGACTAGTTTCTAGTTGGCAAATATGTGTAGATTCTGAAGGTTCTTATTTCGATTAATAACTTTTATTCTAAGCTGAGATATACTGATTTAAGGTTGATTATTCTTGCACCGACCTAATAGACTTTTTTGTAGAAGTCTTTTGGTTTGGAGCAAAGAAAGTAGTTCCTCTCTCTTAATCAGTCCATCAATATGGTTCTATAAACACTGGAATAGGTTGGAATAAGATGGAGCAAGATCTGGAGAATAAGACGGGTGTGGAATGTTTTCTCAGCTGAGTTCATCAATCTTTTTGGACGTGATCTTTGCTATTTGGGACCGTGCATTATCATGATGGAAGACCACACTTTTGTGATTGATCAAAATGGACCTCTTTTCCTTTAAAGCGGTGTTTAAATATTGTAACTGTTGAGAATAGATGTGTCTGTTGTAATCGTAACATTGCCTGGTAGCGACTGGAAGCCATTTTCCTTGGGTAGAAGTCTATTTGGGGTTGACTTACCAGTTGTTTTATCAGTCTTAAACAGCTGAAGTTAATTAACCATATAAACACATGACAAAGCAAAGTTCGACTTTGAAGTTTCTTTTATATCATTTATCTTTACATGATTCTGACAGAGCTGAGTGTAACAAAAGGACACCAGTCGACATTGGAGGCTAGAGTTGAACGATGGGCATTATAATTTGAAAACCCGCAAGCTTGCCTTTTTAGCAACCATTTAGAAGAAAGTCAGAATTGGGGTCTGCACTAAAAAGGGGGGGGGATCTACAGAATACAAGTTATTCTTAATTAAATAATTGTTTGCTTTGCTTCAATTGGAAGGAACTTGAGTTCAAACAGCATGAAAGTTCCCCAGGAACGCTGAACTTCAGCGCCCTTCATATTATCTTATTTATTCATGTTTTACCACAAGAAAAATAGATATATAGGAATACAAAGTGTATTGTAATAATAAACCTTGCTTCACCCCACTCTCAGGACTCAGCTATCGCGAGCACTCTATATCACAGAATTAGCTAAGCCTGACTGAGCATGTTGTCGGTCATGAAACTTTCCTAGGTCAATTGTTCATCTTTGTTTCATCACAAGAAAATATTTAACTGTCAGCTATTCCTGAAAAATCTGATATCACATCGGGGAATTATCTTATTTTGACTGTTTTTATTCTGTTTAATAATGTGTTTATACTTGAAAGGTCCTACTGTCTCAGACACATGACAGGCGCCCTATAGCACTTGACACCCTGAGTCGGCCCTATCTGTCATGTGTCTGAGACGGTTAAAATTATTAGATTAATCGAAATCGATGTTGCAACTTAGACCCGATTACTTCTTTCTATCTCACAATCAATAAAATTATGAAGAACCGATTACTTCTTTCTATCTCACCATCAATAAAATTATGAAGAACCGATTACTTCTTTCTATCTCACAATCAATAAAATTATGAAGAACCGATTACTTCTTTCTTTCTCACAATCAATAAAATCTAATATCGCCTGAGTTCCGAAGCAAACGAGAATATTTCCTCTCATATATTATCCATTTCTGTTGTACACATTTCAGTTTATAATATCAACAATGATAGGAGATTAAAAAAGTGAACTCACATTGCTATATGGAAGAGTTGCCAAACTAGTAATTTAATCCCCCCCTCCCTGCTCAGAATACATAATGGCCCCTGCAATCTCAGGGATTGAAAACAGATCTTGTGCTTGTTCAAATACTTATGAGCAATACTTTTTTTTATGTATAAACTATCATTGACATATAGCAATGTGAGTTCACTTTTTAATCTCCTTGAAAAATTCTGAACAAGATTTTAGAAGGATAGAAACAAAACACTTGCTTTTTTTCATTTAACAATTTAATTCTTAAAAAAAACATTTTCAAGAAATTTAGCATTTAGAACCACAAGACATGACTAAATGCATCCCTTGTTATGTTGATTGCAAAAAGAAATGTTTTTTCTTGCGTAATGTTCCTGTTTTTAACTCTCACACCCAAACGATTAGGAGTAAAATGGCTGTCTGTTCAAATATTTATAACAGGTACTGTATATATCAATAAAAGGAATAAATATATAGAAGTATATATATTTTTTTAAAAATTGTTTTATAAAAGTGCTACAAGGAAGTAGGGCAAAAAATATATAACGTATTATAAAACTCATAATAAAATTCATAATTCATTATTTATTTTATTTTATTTACTATGAAAATTATTTTTTATTATCTCGGATATAATCATATAACCAATGTAATACAAAATTAAAAGTCTTTATTTAATTTAACATAAAATATTTTACCTACCTTAAACCATAACTACATAATTTATTTAACTATCTCAACTATTAATATATAACCATAACAATAATAATTATAATTATAATCTGTATTTAATCTAATAATAAATTTAATAAACTTAAACCTATACATATATTATTAAATTCTATCTCTTTTAGAAATATATTCCGGTTAACATGTGTGTGATAGTAAACGAGTTTCATTTATGATTAAATATAGTTTTGAAACAAAATAATATGATATATTTTATCTTTAAAAAGAATACATTATTTATCTTTTAAAATAGTGCCATAACATTTATAAATAAATAACGATTGT
>VCCN01004036.1:420700-435151 GCA_006491835.1 Architeuthis dux | reverse complement strand
AGAGAGAGATAGAGAGGAAGAGAGATAGAGACAGAGAGATAAAGATGGATAGATAGATATGCATAAATCTATATTTATTTGCTTTTTTGCCTGTACAAAAATAATCCGATACACGAACGATTAGGTACACGGAATATTGACCTTTATTTAATCTGGTATAAAACCGAGGTTAAGGAGCGAACTCACTAACAGTTACTTGTAAGACCAACTCGCTAACCACTTCACGTATGTATAGTGAGGGACATTTCTTTATCTAATGTCCATCTTCTGTTTAGTCAAAACTGTATTTTTTGAATTCCTAGTTCATATAAGTTTGTTCTTAGTGTTGTATTCACAACTCTTCTTGCAATAATAAACATATGCCATCAACGCAATTCAAGAATTTGTTTTATTCTTTTGGATTCTTCAAGCCTTTGTTCATAGAAAGTGTATTATAACTACATACATCTCCTACGGATCCCTTGTTCTGGAAAAAATGTTCGGAAAAATCTCACCATTAAATAAGAAAATCATTATCCCGGCCGCTAAACTGAAGCGACGATGAAATATCGTAATTAAAAGTTCACAGAGATTTTTTGCCAATTACTTGTCTAACACAACGAAATGACTTTAGCTTATTTTAGTGGCATGGTGGTGATGGTTATGTCATCTGTCAGTCACGCGATGGACCGGCACCAGAAACGTTTTGGTTTGAGTCTCTCCAGGACGCAGGCCTGAGAAATGTTTTGTGGGAGACACACACCCATGTAGCAAGTCTTCCCTGTCTGTTGTTCAATGGAAGGGCAATGGACGATATAGCTTCGCAGCAGTGTCATCGCAGGCGGAGTTGTCAGATCAAGGCTGAAGACAACCTTAGGAACTCCAGCTCCTGGTTTTAAATCCAGAGTTGTCCTTCTCCTAGATTGGTTGCCTCCCCAGGCTAGAAAGCTCAGTCTGCCCTGATATTTTACTCATAGCTGGGAAGATGGATTCATGCATTTCCCAAGGGTATTGGTGCGAAGTGAATGTAACAATCCTTGGTCAGAGATGAACTCAGCTTGCAGATCTATTGTCCACACCGTTAACCTCTTAAGTGGTATGCTCTCAATTAAACTTTCTTTCATTTCACCGATTTATTGGATGCTTTCATGTTGACTTTGAACAAATTATAGAACTGATGGAAAGCTTTCAGCATTAACTTTCCCTTCTTTAGGATTTTCTCTTGGAAATCATTCTAATCTTATCCACTCTTTCTTTTTACCAAGAAGCAGGAAATCGCATGGCAGTAAATGTCTAAATTTGCGTCTGGCCATCTTCCATGCCGGAAATATTTACTGCGCAATCTCAAACGGACACATAACTGATTGCTTAGCTATGTCAGATCTCGACAAAGCAAAATTCGTCGAGAGTTAATTTTGCCTATTTTCACTGAAGGAGCCAAGGAATGAAAAGTGATTTATTTTAGCCGAATCTAATGATATTAGGTTGATGTAAAAGTTTCCAGCAATCTTTTTGAGAATATCTTGCATTCATATGAATTCATAACATCTTTATTCAATCACCAAAGTACTTTCCATGGCTTTCTGCGACTTTTCGCCACCTTTCACCTAAAGTGTGTATTCTATCATAAAAGAACGAATACGGTTTTGATTCGATCAATTCAAGGAATTTTTCGATATCTTAAAATTGGTGGAAACGGTGACACGACAAGAAGTGTTGCATGGAGCGAAACAAGTGATAGTCTGAAGGTGACAGGTTTGGAGGATACGACACATGTGGAAGAACTTCCCATTCTAGCTCGAAGATTGTTTGCTGCATTGCATTTGAAGAAGAAAGATATTTTCTGTTCCAATGTGTCATTCAAGCGAGCCAATTTCTCACTGTAGCAGTAACCGTTTGTCTAACTTCCAGCAATTTCTTGTAAAGAATTCACTTTGAATCCCACCAAACACAAAGATTAACTTTTTTGAAGATGTTTTTTCCTGGATGATCTAGCCACGGTTTTCTTCGTTTTGGATACTCATTAATCAATTTTTCATCGCCAGTGACTATCTTGTTCTAAAACAATTCTTTTCTGTGTCAAGCAAGAAGAGAAAGACAAGTCTTTAAACACTAACCAATGTTCATTTCCATAAGTTCAGGTGGAACTCAATTTCCTAGCTTTTTAATCTTTCCTAAGGCTTTGTAAACGACGTTCTAAAGTTGATTGATTGCAAAAGTAATAAAGAGCTGAGTAAACTTCAAAGACACTTCTAAGAACAAGATTCGACAACATATCAGAACACAACACACACGGAAGGAAGGGCAGAGGGTACACGGCCGAAACGATGTGAAAGAAGAAAAACAAATAAAGACGAGGAAATTAGTCCGAACAAACCGCATACAATGATTAAAGCACCTCGTCTAACAAAATTCAAGCAAGAAAATGAGACATGTTTTCATCAATCGCTTTTTTTGTCTGTAAAACGCGTACATTAATCATAGATTTACAGTTTGTCTTCTCATTAATTAATTAATGAAAATGAATGATCTTAATTGATATATTTAATGACCGCAAATCGAGTGGATGGTAATCAACTGTAATAAGTGTAGCGATGGGTCGTTCATATTCAGCCATAACTTGCAACTACTTAGACCTGATTGTCTCGAGAGATTGTTTTGCGCGCTTATGTTTTGAACTAGTGTACCCGTGCCGTTAAAATTGACGGGATATATGAAATAGATATTTTGTTATGTTCTCAATATTATTTAGCAACTATCACGGACTTTTGACAAAAAGCAACATGTGTCGATAAAAACGTCTGAAACTTGTAATCTATTAACTTTATCGTAATAATCTTTGTGTTATTAATAAGAAGAAAGATTGTAGAAAATTATCATTAACAAATTATTTATGTAGACAATATAAACCCGGATATAATCGTGGTTGAAAACTTGTGAACCAGTTAACCATTAGGAAAATTTAGCCCATTTTCACGCAAATTTTAAAATTCCGCCAAAAATGTACTAATCGGTCTATTTCAATAGAATTGACGGTATTTATTCAATTCTGAATGAGTGTTTTTTTTTTCTGAAAGGGGTATTTTGTAAGAAAATCATATGGAAATATTTTTTTAAGTCACCCCACATTTTAATTTTATGAAATCTCAATAAAATATCTTTGGAATACCAAAAATATTGAAATTTCTATGAAGAAATTTAAATCATTTGAAATTGTATTCGAAGCTGCAGAAAATAAAAATGCAAAAAAATAAAATATTTACTTTTTGGAAAGTTTTTCGTTGCTTTTGTTTGTTATTAAAGTACAGAGTACACCTTTTGTTTTTATCAAGAAAAGTATCTGCTGGAAAACTTTTAAAAATGTTGTCATTAAATAATTAATGTTTATGCTTCTTGTATCCTTCTCAATTCTTGTATCCTTCTCTTATTCAGAAAGAACGGTGTTTTACTAATCGATAAATATAAAGTTTTACAAATTTTGATGTGACTATTTAAAAAAAAGAATTTTGATTATTTTTAGTTTAATTACATATAATACCTTTCGTCAGGTAACGCGTAATTCAGAAATGTGATTTACCGCCCCTTGCATTTGTCACTAAGTTTGAAAGAAGTGTTTGATTAGGTGCTGACATTTCTTGTCATCCATTAAACAAAACTAATATTTAAATCAAGCACGCCGCTGGTAGTAGATCTGGTAGATGGAGGTAGAAACTCTATTACTTGACCTTTGAACTGCGTTCACTCGTAAACGATACCCCTGGTAACTAATTGCATTTTCTCTTTCGTCTCCAAAATTCTGTTACTCGGTCTGCCATGTTGTTTTACTTATATATACGTTTTCTGTACGGCAGGATCAATTTCCCCGAGTGCGAACCCGAACTCGAAAACAGAAAAGTAAACAACATACAAAGACAAATAAATACATTTGACCATACAATTTTAACCCGAAAAGTTCAGAAAAATGGTTATTATTAAGATTCAAACACATATTGACACTATTTCAGGACAAAAACAGCAAAAAAGCGGAAGAATGTTGAGAAATCCGATTACATGTTTTCATATGAAATCAAATGTTGGATAATTTTATATCCGATCGACAGAATATGATAATTATAATGACATTTATTAGTGAGAGCCTATATTTGCCCGGCGTCGGTGTAAGCGACTGCTAAACGAGCGGACTAAATCCTAAATGTGAATAATGTCATTATAATTATCAGACAGAATATGTCGATCAGATATAAAATTACATCATTTGATTTCATACTGTCGACACAAAAGAGCCGCATTATATTCGCGCCTAAAATACGAACGTGAGAATGGAGAAGCCAACAGCCAAGAAAAGCCAAGTGTAGGATAAAAGACTCCTGCCTACCATCTGACCTTCGTTAGCTCAGTCGGTAGAGCAGCACCGCGTATAGGTGGCTTCCAAGGTGGACGCGGGTTCGATCCCCGCACGGAGTTCGTTTCTTTATTCACATTTACGATTTAGGCCGCTCGTTTCGACGCCGGGCAAATATAGGCTCTCACTAATAAATGTCATTATAATTATCATGTTTTCATATATAAATTAGTTATCAACTGTTTGTTCTGTAATCTGTTTTTTTCTTAATCCGTGAAGTAACTATTGTATTCTGCCTGTTAATAGGCTGTAATAATTCAATTTAACCCTAGATCGTATAACTTGCCATACTCAGACAAATGAACATATTTCTTTCTTAATCCTTAAAGTGTCTATTTTATTATTCTGCCTGTTAACAGGCTGTAATAATGTCTCAGGGGTTCAAGCCTATATTACACCTAGTGCGATCCGGATCCGGACACCAAAAAATAGAAAGTTGCATAACTGTTTAAGTATTTTTTATGAATACATTTTCCATACGATTCTGTCCCGAACAGTTCAGTAAAATGGTTATTGTTCAGATTCAAACTCATCTTGACTTTATTTAATGACAAAAACAGCAAAAAAAGCAAAACATGTTGAGAATCTGATGATCATATATACACTAGATATTAACTGTGTGTCCTGTAATCTTCTCTATTGGCACACCATTTAAGTCCAAGCCCTTATTTCGACAATTAATTATAGTCCGGTGTCCAGCAGGGGCTTTTCTGTGCCTATTATCATCATTAAAGAGATCGCCAAAGTCTATCTCTTCGATCTCCATCTCTTCCTCCCATCCTTCCCATCCGCAGTCTCTGAGTTCTTGTCTGCCTAATCCACCTCCTTCTCAAGACCTTCTTTCCCTTTTGACCCTGTGCCAGTACCTCGACGAGAGTAGGAGGGAGTGTGGTTCAAATCGTCCAGGTGAGCTCTAACACCCCTTCGTCCACCTCCCACTACCATCCCATTCCCTGATCATAGGGTTTGGGCATCTCGAATATTGGTTGGTCTGCTTTCTTGTAGCAGGCGACTATGAAGTAGGCCCGCTATACATGGGAGATGAGACATACCTTGGGGGGGTGGGCAGGCCTCGGATATCTACTTTGGAGAGTGAGTCCAGTATTTTGTCAGCACCTACCATTTTTCACAGCATCTTGGCCCACACAGAATCATCAAGCGACTTCATGCGTACTTGGCCATACATGACGCACGTGAAGGACTCATCTGTGTTGGAGCTCACAATGTGTCCAGCTGACTGAAAACCTTATGGAATACAGGATTCTTCTCCAGCGATTCACCTTTCCCTTGCCAGGAACGCTTTGTCTCCAAGAAGAGCAGATTGACTTTGACGATCTCTTTAATAATGATGATGATTATGATGTTGATGAGCACAAAATAAGGGTTTGGACTTAAATGGTGTGACAACAGGACAAACAGTGTATATATGAAAACATATCATTAGATTCTCAACATGTTTTGCCTTTTTGCTGTTTTTGTCATAAAGTCAAGATGAGGTTGAATCTGAACAATAGCCAGTTTACTGAACCGTTTGGGTCAGAATCGTATGGAAAATGTATTCATTTTTCTCTGTACTTAAACGGTTATGCATCTTTCTATGTTTTGGTGTCAGGATCGCACTAGGTGTAATATAGGGTTTCAAAAGTGCGTTAAAAAGGTGTGTCTGGTAGCATCTACTATTATTAGAAGGTTGTAACATACGAGAGATAGAAGGGGGAAAAGGGAGGGATGAGTACGTATTTCAGTTTGCTATCGTTCATTGCCTACTAAAATGTTTTTTTCTAATTCATTTAATTTTTACAGTTGGTGTGCCACATGCGTCAATATATTTCTTAGTGTGCCAAACACAGAAGTATGGGGTGTTACAGACAAAAAATAGATATACAAGCACACGTAGAGTATTATTATAATAGATTCATGCGTCGGTTCTTTTGTTAATAAGACAAAATCCAGGCCTTTCCGGGGATTGATATCTCAATTGTTTCAAGATTTTGGATTTTTACGGTTCCATGAAAGTCCTCTGAACATCACACACACACACACACACATATATATATATATCCACATATCATTGTTGAGCACGTGTCATACAACAATGAATAGTATCGCTGACTATTGCCAGTGAGTTCGATCGTGACTTCCAATCTACCAAACTAGGTTGAGCTTTGCAAATGTCTATGAAATGGAACAGCTTAACCAGTTAAATCTGTCATGATATTAACACAGGAAATAAATAATGTTTCTTTATTTCTATGTTTGTTATGCTTACATCATGAATTATAAATCTTTTTGTTGATGTCATGTGTTTTTGTCATAGTTCAAGCCCAGTCAGGGGCTACAGAATGTTGGCCTTATGTCAGATTAGCTAAATTCCATACAAAATATTCGCCATTACCATTTACATTTTTCAGAAGTATAGTACAGGATGCCCCTAAAGCAACCATTTATTTTGATGGAATAGAGAATATTTTAAGAAGCATAATTGAATGGAAATGTCTATCCAACATTTATATATTTATAACATTTCAATCGCTTCACATTTATTTGTTAATTTTTATACATTTCTCATACCTATATCATTGACGATGAATGTGCTCAGATACAATCGTCTTAGATTGGTTCAATAATTGACAAATAGCCTGGTGTCTCTAGGGCCTGTTTTGTGAAACTTTCACTAATTTCATTACATTTCATGCCTTTTATCCTGTTACTTCATAAACCCATTCTTGCACATTCATCGTCCATGATAGATTCCCATTCAAGTATGCTAATATAACAAGTATGTAAAATCTTCCCCAAAATAGATGGTTACTTTAGGGACACCCTATATTTAAGTTACTTTAGGGACACCCTACATATAAGCTGGAAAGAAACTTTACAGCATACGTTATGTATTTTAATGTCTATTGATCCAAGCGGAAAGGAATTTTAATGCCGTGTTCCACTTGTACATGAGATGCTTTCAAAATTGGCGATTCCATTTATCCATTTAACCTCGTCAAATGTTTGTTGCGTGTTGCAAAATGCTAATCTCGATGCTTCACTTGATATTAATGTTGTTTGACAGTTTGGCACAGAACAGAGCGATTTGTATTCGCCACTGTTATTGTCAAGTCGAACCACTGAAGGCAGACCTAAACCTTTACATCTAATATATTAAATACTAATATGTGTTTCTAGCTGCATGACAAACGACTCAAAAGGTGTCCGGTTCTTATCAATACACTAGTTGTGGGTAGGTGTTAACTTTAAGAGTCCATTGTCATAGACAGGGAAACAGAAGAAAATTACACTGTTCATTATATAGGTAGAGTTTGTTCAGTTAGTTTGTTAATAATACAAATGTTTTTGATTCCATGGGTGCATACACGCATGCGTGCACACACTAAACGACAATAATGATGACGATACATTCTCGGTAGACCGCAGCAAACCCGACGATGGCTTTTCTCAACCATCGTGGGGAAAGAATCGACTAACAAATCCCATTAAATGCGAATGGCGGAAGATTGTGTCATTGCGGTTCTGTGGCTAACTCAATAAAGTTTCCGTTTTATTTTAATTGATGGCAACTCATTTCTATCTGTGAATCAGAGCTTTTATCTTGCAATGGAAGACACTGAAAGTAAGACAGACAATTTGCAATATGATCATTGGTCGCTTCTAACCCACTAATTTCTTTTCCAATCTTAAAATCTTTATGGCCATAAATTGCATACACCTCGTGTTGCAAAATGTCTTTTTTCTTCATATAAAATGTCCCGTCTTCTACTTTCAATGCCATGGTAATGCCAGCTTAAACTTAAAAATATAACATTTTAACCTCCACAAACTATACAGTTTGAAGTTTTAGTTGCTTGTGGCCCAAATGTTTATTTTCAGAATTAATTACATCTGAGAGTGGGGAAGATTACTACAGGATTTCTTTTGATTTGAATATATTTTTTCGTAAGTTTTCATCTTTTTAATCGGGTTTTTAAATTGAAAAATACACGTCCATCATGTATTTTCTAGATTACGCGCTGTCAAGCAATGATTAGCATGCTAAACTCACGAACTAATAACCGTGAGTTCATTTCTAATTGCATTCTCGCATCAGTGTGGTCGTGTACCACAGTTAGCGTTGTATGACAATCTGCTATCATTAGAACTGTTGTAATCAAAAGCAAAAAATTGTGGTCATTGCCTAATTTATTTTGGAGATTCCCATAAATAACTGCCAATTTCAAGGGCTGTTTCGTGGGTTAAAAAATTATGGATATCTCACTGGCGCCACTGGTCGGTGTTCAAGCCTAGGTATAAACCAATATTTCGGATACTGATTTTCAAATCATGTAAGCCGACAGACGCTCTTCGTTTAATGTATTGGCGCAATACAATATTATTACCTTTATTCAACTCGCGATTTGTTATTGTGTAGTAAATAATGTTACACGTATAACTAACATATACAAATATGCACCTTTTTTCAGGCAATAAAGTCTGATTAAAAGAGATAAAAATATATCTTTTTCAAAGATTTCCCAATAAGTACAGTCATACCAATTCTCATATTAATTGCGCTGGTTTAAAAAAAAACCCTCTGGAGCAGTTACTTGGGGAGCCCACGCCATACCTCCTTTATTCGTGTTAGAAGCTGCTCATAACTCCCAAACTTCTACTTTGAACGAGTCGACAGGGGAGAAATGTGCCTGATGTGTTCTGTTTCCCCGTGATCCTCCGATATTATTTTTTTATACTTAATATTCATTTGTGGGCGGTTTTGTTGGCGCCAACCATTTATTTGTAGGAGTAGGAATATTAAGTGTACGTTGCGATTAGCAGAAAACCCTATAGATCTATTAAAGACAATAATTTGCAGTTTGTCTTTTTAAAATGTTATTTCTGGAAGTGGTTATTTCATATCAATGCCACCCTCGGGATATCAGTATTTTATTGCTAAAGTTGGGATCTTCTATCTTTGTCACCAGAACAATTTAATGTCAAACTTTAGAAATATTCTAACGGCCGTACAGTGAAACTCTTCTCTCGAAATTCCCAACAAGGTAACAATACCAATGTGTTGATCCATGATAAGAAAATGACCATTCAATTCGATATCCAAACATGCTTATTTAAATCCATTTTATTGAGTGCGACCTTCACAAGCTGAGAAGCAAAACTTTCGGATTTAGAACACAGTAATCCACTCGGCAAAATGGCAAACCAGTCCTGTAAAATTGCTCCTTAGAGCCACCTTAGAATTAAAAGTATATGGCATGATATAATAACACGTTCAAAAATAAATTGAATTCAATTAGGACATGAGCACCGTTGAGTGTCCATTCCGTGTTCTCTAATAACTATTACCAACAGTAGGTCAACAGTGAATATAGATTGAAGAATAATTCCTTTGGAAATTAATAGGGAAATAATTTTGGATTCAGAATTGTCAGTGCTCTGAGAAATACTTGCACTTAATTTCATTCGTTTTTAGGGCAGGGGTCTGATTAAAAGAGATAAAAACATCTCTTTTTCAAAAGAATGTTCCCAGTAAGTACAGTCACGCCAATTCTCATATTAATTGCGCTGGTCAAGGCAACAATCGGGTGTCTGGGGGTAGGAGATGGGTTATCAGTCTGATTATTTGATTTATTTCATGACAGTTCTAAAACAATGAAACATCGACCTGGAAATGATGGATGACATACAACAGTTAGGCGTCTTGCAGACCAATTCGCCTGTGTAGCCAGTTCGATTATCAATGGATACCCTAAAGAGAGAGAGAGAGAGAGAGAGATGGGGTGGTAAATCAACAGAAAAGAAAGATGAAGAAAAGAAGAAAGACAAAATGGAAACGAGAAAGGCCGAAAGAAAGATCAAGAGAGAACGGCAAAGAGAGGCAGGGAATTCAGAGAGAGGAGAGAAGACACACAGGACAAGGACAAAAAAAGAAAGAGAAAAAGTAAGAAACAGAAAGAACAGAAGAAGAGTGAATGAATCGAAGAGCACATGAATGAATGTGGGTGTGAAGGTGTGTGAGAGAAAGAAAGAGTGGGTAGAGAAAGAAAGAGTGGGTAGAGGAAGAAAAAGGGGGATAAAGATATTTAATGGAAGGCAAAATGAGTCAAATGAAAACTGATTCAATCTTATCAATCAACTGGAAGGAAATGCCCGTTGTACCTGTTGTGGTGACGTTGGTTTTGTTCATGTACAAGACATTCTGAAAGAAATGCCTACTTTTAAAACCAATGTAATAAAGACTTACTGCCGCCACACAAAAGGTGTTATGCTTTAACTCAGACTTTTGCGCTTTACTCATTGGTTCGTAAATAATCCTTCCGTTTTCTTTGGCAGAAGATCAATCAAAACTGTTGTCCTTTGAATAAAGCTTTGTACAAAAGAAAAACGAATGTTCTACAGCAGTTGGAATCAAGAATCAAATTCTATCGAGTAGATGCTTGTGGATCTTATTAAGGAATTTTATTCATACGTAGTTCATATTTAGAGATGACGGTAATATTTAAGTAATTTTGCAATTGCAATTACGTAAAAGCTTAGAATATAAAGGAAAAGTGTGAAGCTAGTTGTTACAATTTTACTATTTTTCCCACTATAAAACACTACAAAGGGTAACTTAAAGAAATTTCTGATGTGAGTTGGTCATTATGTTTATTTTCATAAACACCAAACATAAAAGAAATTATAGTTCAAGAAAACTGTATACAACTTGCCCCATATGTGGGGCATGTTATTAAGTGGCATGAGGCAAGTTGTTACTAATAAAAAATAATAACGTGGTAGGAGGAGGTAATGCCTGTAAACTACCTGAATATCAAAACACGTGGGAAAGAAGCAAGTTGTTACAAGGTGTAACAATTAGCTCTGATCCGACCATACAAACTAGCCCCGATCCGACCATTTTATATCCCGATTTAATTTAATTTAAGTCTCAGAAAACAAAGTCTACACACAAATCAAGCTTAAATACAGCCATTTCAGATAATGAAACGAGTTTTATTGAGCTGTGGTTTCTAGAAGGTCTATTAAGATTCTCGTAGAGGCAAGAAAACTTACTCAATGTGTGCAAAACCTTTTTTTTTAGTTTTAGAGTTGTCCGATGTGTCTTCCATCCTATCACAATATAGAGGATGTTGACACCTGTGCACGATGAAAAGCTGAGCACTATTATATGTCATCACATATTGAAATTAATGACAGTGTATCAACTTGCTCCTGTATACAACTAGCTTCGCTCTCCCATAATGAAATTGTGTTTTAAGGGAAGTAACACGTAAAGGTACGAACGTTATTTCCCTTGGGATGTTACAGACAAAAAGTATAGACATACACCTGGCGTATTATATAAGTAGATTCCCTAACATTTGAGACATATTTACGTAGAAAGTTATGAATTAAAGCTGTTTATATCAGTGTTTCCTAACCAGGGGTGCAATGTCTAACTTACTAGACAGAGAAAAAAATACTAGAAAATATAAGTTACCTGTCTGAATGTTTGTTGTAATCATTGTATATTTGTTCATTCGAACTAATTTCTTCGTCTTTGTTGTTTCTATCACGATGTTTCGATCGCTGATCCCCCCGCCCCTCGAGTGTCTGTCGCATTTTAAAATGTCGAACTTCACCAGAAAGATATGAAATTACTTTTTGACCATGTGCACTCTACAAGAGGATGTTGTGGAGTCTACTATTCGACAGTTCACTATAAAGAAAGAAACGAATAATGAATTAACATTCCTGCCATAAACTGACACTCACTGGATGTTATGTGAATTTTAATACAGAACATACAGAACATAGAAAGGGGTTGTCAGCTGTTTACAACATCGAACAAAACACGTACCGCGCCGACCCAAAGCGAGAAATAACCAGCATAAAAGGTCACCGTCCAAAGAAACTACCCTGTGAATCAACAAGCAGCAACAACCACCAGTGGACGCATGGGTTTAGAATACAAACTAAATTAGGCTTATAAAATACCAATAATGGGAATAGTGGTCGGGTATTTTACCGCAGTTTAAACTGGTCAATTTGTGTAAAGGAATCGTGCTTTTATATAAAAAGGTTGTGAGCTAGTAAGAAATTGGGACAAATCGAATTCAAAGCAAATTATTACTTCTTAATTACTCGGGTAAGAATAAAGTTATTAAATACAAAAGAGATATATGTCTGTAATAGAACGAATCATTAGAATCTATTCATGAATCCTAAATCATTTTGCAGCAATCTGGATGGATTTGGAACGGAAAAGACTGATTTTATTGAGATAGTGAACATGTGATTCAGGCAAAAAGTGATAAACGGCTTTTAATATGGATAAATAAAAAAAATCAATGTATATATAAATTGACTTTTCTACTGGAAAGATTGTATAAATATAGAATTTGGAGATCATTTCTCACACTAGGACCTACCACAGTGTAAGATCAATGCTTTAGTGTTCAGATTGTAGACTAACAAGTTTCCGGTTCTTGGAACTGACCGTCATAAAAAATCAATTACATTTCAAAGACTAATTGAACAATCGATTGATTGCACAGTATCCGACATTACAAAGGATCCAGGCGATGTCTGGAAATAATCTTTAATTGCTTGGCAAATTTAGCCTACATCTGATTTGAGATTTACTTCTCAATGTATTGGGTTAGCCAAAACGTTCGTTCTGTGTTTCTTGTTAGATAGCATTAGAAGCGTTTAATTTTAACTTTCTGCATTTAAAAAAGATCTCTTTTGATTGTATTGGGACAGCTGTTATATCAGCGGGCATTTTTTTTTAATTTGTCAAAATTAGCGTATTTATATTTATGTTAGAACATTGAAGATGGGCGAAAATAAGCAACATTTTATGCACATTATGCTTTTCCATTTAATAAAAATTCGACTCAAACGAAAAAAAGATGTGTGCAGTTCATAGGGAAGGTACTGTGAATAATCGAACGTGTCAAAAGTGGTTTACGAAGTTGAGGTTGATAGTGATCAAATGAAGACATTCCTTGAAAATAACCAACGTAAGACGATGCGAGATAGCCAACATCAAAATACACAATTCGAGCATTGAAAATCATTTGAACCAGTTTGGTTATGTTAGTCATTTTGATGTGTGGCTTTCACATGAATTAAGCGGGAAAAAACCTACTGCACCCTATTTCCATGTTTGATTCACTACTTAAACGTAACGAAAATGTTTCGTTTTTTAAACAAATTGTGACGAACGATAAGAAATTGTTACTTTACAACAACGTGGAACGCAATAGATCGTGGGGAAATAAAATGTACAACCACTAACCGTACTAAATGCCGGTCTTCATCCAATAAAAGTGATGCTGTTTATATGGTGGAGTTAAAAGAAAATGATCTACTATGATCTCCTTCCTGAGAAACAAACGATTGAAAAAGAACTGCTTCAGATTAGGCCAATTGAAGGCAGCAATCGACGGACAGAAATAGACCGGAATTAGTTAAGAGAAATGGCATATTATTCTATCATGATAATGCTAGACTGTATGTTTTTTGGTGACCAGCTAAAATTCATTAGAGTTTGGCTAGGAAGTTTTCACTAATCCGCCGTATTCACGAGGAATTGTACCTTCGGTTTACTATTTATTCCAGGCTTTACATAATTCCCTGGAAGACTACAAAAAGCTCTGAGAAAGATAAAAAGAGCTCTGGAATTATGGAATAATGAAGTTGCCAGATTGCAGAAGATAGTGGAGCAACACGGTAAATATGTCGTTCAATAAAGTTAATGTCGAAAATAAAAAACGAAAGTGCCTTTTATTTTTACTTAATAAACAGAACAAACATTTTACGTTATCCAGTGCATTCATAGATGAAGGTATGAATTTTCCGAAGATTGCAGTTATTGTAGCTTTTTGAATATAAGTGAAATTCTTAAATACATTTAATTCATTTATTCGTTTGCAGTAAGGAGTGTCCACAGTCGGATCCGCCGTTAGAATCTACGACCTTAGCTGCCTTGAGTCCCACGCTCTACAGACAAGATTAATGCATAAATTCGCATGCAGTTTTCTTATCATCTGTCAGCTTGTCATCGGGAAGAGCACAGGAAG
>VCCN01004036.1:348695-364762 GCA_006491835.1 Architeuthis dux | reverse complement strand
CATACTGTGGTCAAGTTACCCGTGTACACAAATTTGGATCCCATAGGGAGCAGCAGTCTCCGTTAGATGTGAAAATGCCGGAATTAACATTTTGGGGAAATGCCAATATTGGCTTGACTTTAAATTGACCATTAGAGGTCACGAGGGCCAGCCCCACTCATTCGATGTTCATCGTCGGGTAACTTGACCCGACGATGAACATCATAGCATAGCATAAAAACGCTTTGTATATTCCCTGCTTAGCTTAATTTGTATTAACATTGACCTTTTCGAAAGGTGAGTTTTTATGTACAGGGCGCTACCCAAAAGCTCGCGAAATTTTAACAGCGCGCGCGAACCGAATTTTTGCCTCTATTTTTTGTGAACAATACCCTTTGTGAAATCGCTGTACCCACACTCAAGGAGACTACTTAGAAGATGATTGTAGATACAAGGTGTTAGGGTAAGTATTTTTCCATGATCAAATTCCCCGAACAGATACATAATATTATAAATCTATCTCAGATGTTTTAAAATTTAATATCAGCACCCAAGAAATTTATCTTGGGGCTACTTGCTGAAAGAATAACCATTGGCATTCAAGATTATTTTAAATGAATCATGAATTATTTCCATTTTTTGAGCATTTATCGCATACAAAGTCAGGCGCCTCGTCGTGGAGCAATTATTGGCAAGCTGGTCTCGTAGGCCATTACTACTGTAATTCGACCCTCACTGGTTCCCCTACGCCTGTGGCCAAAAGGCACTCTTCACCATGGAACAGTGGTTAGCAAACTAACATAACAGACCATTTCTACCGAGAAGTGAGTTCTATGCTTGTGGTTTTGATAAGCTTGGTAAAACACGAACTGTTTTCAAACTCAGTTTTCTTTTGTTTTTGGCAAGATTGGAGGTATCTCCCTTAAGTAATTTAAAAGAAAGAAAGATAGATAACGGAAATAGAGAAAACGAAAGAAAGAAAGAAAGAAAGGGGAAGTAAGACAGAGAGAAAGAGGGAGAGATAAAAGAAAGAGAGAGAGAAAAGAGAGAGGGGGAGGAAAATGAGAGATAGAGAGTGAGAAAGAAAGAGGTAAAATGAGAGAGAGAAAAGAGATTTACTCATTTCGAAACGTATCGGTCAAGTTGTGCAAAATCTATTAAACTTTAATTGAGTTATCTTTAGAACAGACGCAAAACTCACAGACACAGATAAGACCAATGAGGAGGATAAAATGCGTATTGTTTTAACGAGAAAATAACATTCATTTTCAACTCCAAACGTATGTCAAGCCCAGATATAACCAATTAAACTTGTATCTATTTCAAGTTTTCCTAATTGCTTGTCTTACCAAAAAAGTTGTGCTGACCTATTGGTTAGGCATTACATAACATTGCCTGTTTCGAGCGAAGTGCTTCCATGTTGGGCTCAATGGCAAATAAAACGCCAAGAGATAAAGGTAGTTTGTTTCAATCGAACCGTTTGCAAAATTGATGCTATCGATTCAGTACAGACATCATTTTGTTAGGGTTTTCCCTTCTCTAAAACTTTCAAGAGAATATTTAGCTGATCTGTACCAATATCTTATTTGAATTTTGGTTTTGAATTACACACACACACACACACACACACACACACACACATGTATATATAAATTTACTATTATTATGAGCAAAGTAGGTAGATAGATAGGTCCATTTTTAAGGAGTCACATTCAAAGATTCAGATGCAGTTGTGTTGTGACGTTTTGTGTTGTGACGTTTAAGTCTCCTGTCGGAAGCAGGCTTTTACAAAGCAGATTTTTGCTTCCCTCTAAGGAATTTGAAAATTATGAAACGATTCACTTTAATAACTGTTTTCTGTGCACTGACAAAACTCTTTACTAAAAAAAAAAGAGTTAATTCTACTATTATTAATTTTTATTAGTATTTCTCTCATCTTATTTGTATTGCTTTTTATCGCAACTATCTGATCGTCATTACTATGATCGTTAGTAAGCTGGGTGGACTGGAAATAAAGAATAAGCACCTCACTAGATTCGAACTCGAATCACTTATTCTCAGGAAGTTTACCTATTCAAGGCAGCTGCCTTACTGACTTGGCTACGAAAAATAACCGTGTAAGAATGTTTTGCAATTTGGCATGACATGTTAGATATGACCATAACATTTTAAAAAATCACTGCAAACAAGTTGGTGTTGACCTGTGGTGTCCTCTGCGCGCAATCCAATTTGGCCACCACCGAAAAGCCGAAAAATCTCATGTATCCACTCCTCAGTTTATTGTGCAATTCCACTAATTATATGTATTCTGTTATGAGAAATCCATTTCCGGCGTCATTTTTGGTTTTCAAGTTTATTTTAAGGTCAGAAATCACTTTTTAAGCTATTTTATTAAAATTACCATAACTCGGGATTTGAAATTCATTTAATCTCTGTACAAACATACAATATATCATCGTTTGTTCAGCCTCATTCACTTAAGCTTAGTCTAATTGTAATGTTGAGTAATATTGGTAGGAGGAAGGGAGAGTCGGGAGGAGGATGTGGTGGTGTGAAGATGGGAGGGGGACAGATTGCATAGAGAACAAACGGGAGACGTGATAGTAGGAGGAAAGGGTGTGGGTGGAGGGAAGATGGTGTGGGAGTAGTGAGGGAGGGGAGAGAGACAGAGAAACATCGCACGCAAAAATCACAGAGAATCAACGGGAGACACATGTAGAGAGGTGGTAGTAGGAGGGAGGAGGGAGAGTCGGAAGGAGAGTGCGCTGGTGGGGGAGGGTGCAGTGGTGTGAAGAGGGGAGGGGGAAAGAGGGACAGGGAGAGGTCGAACGAGATGGTAAGAGATGAAAAATGTTGGGTGGTGGACGAGGAGGTGATGCTAGGAGGGTGAGAAGAAGGGGTGCCGTCCCCTTCCTCCTCGCGACACACCCTTCTTCCTACCACTTCTTCTCTACAGCTGTTGCGCTTGCGTCTTCTCTCTGTTTCCATCTCTCTCCATCCCTTACTCCCACCCTCATATCATCACCACACCACTCCTCTTGCCACTCGCACAACCTCTGCCCCATTCTCCCAACATACCATCCTGCTACCACCACGTCTCTGCATGTGTCTCTTATTAATTCTCTGTGAGTTGCGCGTGCGACCTCTGTCTGTTTCTCCCCCCCCTTTCCTCGCCACTCCCACCACTGAACCCCACCTCCTACAACCTCCACTTCCTTTCACAAACTCCCCATGTCCTCCTGACAATCCCCTCCTCCTACCACCATGTCTCTAGTGTCTCCAGTTGATTCTCCTTGAGTTGCGCGTGCGACCTCTCTCTGTCTCTCTCTCCTTCCCAGTGCCTCACTGCTCCCATCACCGCAACCCCTCTTCCTACGACACCCTTCTCCCACAACGCCCCCCTCCTCTTGAGACTCCCGTCCTCCTACCACCACCTCTCTGTATGTGTCTCCCGTTGATTCTCTATGCGCGTGCGACCTCTCTCTGTCACTCACTCTCCCTCCCCTTCTTCACACAACTCCCCCACTACTTCACCCCTCCTCCCACCAACATTACTCAACATTACTCAACATTACAATGAGACTAAACTTAAATGAATGAGGCTGCACAAACAATGATATGGAAACCTGGTCCAGCCTATCCTAGATATATAATATGTAGAGTCGAGCCTAACGTATCTTTAACTATCTGTTATCAGAGTATATATGTTTGTTTGTACAGAGATTAAATGATTTTTCCAAATCCCGAGCTATGGTAATTTGAATAAAAAAACATCAAAAAGTGATTTCTGGTGGCCATATTGGGTTGCGTTGCACAGACCACCACAGATCGACACCAAGTTGTTTGAGGTGATTTTCCAAAATAATATGGTCATATCTAACATCCTGCTAAATTTCAAAAACTTAGCACCAAGTGCACGATTGTCACTAAATATGATATATTCCCACCCAGCTATATAGCTTCTATTCTTTCTTTTCTCCGAACGCCCCATACTTCGCCGTCTTTATTTTACATAAACGAGTTGTATTAAATGTAATAGTCTACGATATTCTTAGATAAAACATTGTCAATTATTATTAATGTTTGACTAGCATTTCTTTCATCTTATTTCTGTTGCTTTTATTGCATATTATTATAACTCTCAGACCGCCATTCTACGATCTTTAGTAAGCAGCGTGGATCGGAAATAAAGATCATATCTCCGTATTATTTATGCTTTAAGAAATCTAATAAATTCGAATAATAGTAAAGTAATTCTACTGTCTGACATTCATGATAATTCACCACGGATCACTTTGATAATGGTCTTCATCCAAAAAGCATGCACATATATAAACACACTCCTTCACATCTGAACTTAAATCTACGAGGAAAATTATTAAGCAGCTATTTTCAAGACCCATTTTCAGTAAAGATATAAAGAAAATCATGCCTAGTCGATCTTTATGTCATGTAAAATATATCTGGATTCAAACATAATCACAAGAAAAATCAATGTTGTCGAGTTATGAAAATGATTTGATCAGAATCGTAAAAACATATTTCTAAGTCAAGAATTAAGCTCACAGTAAAAGAAGGCCTATTGCAAATATGTGTTGATTAACGAATAGGCTTTTCTTTGAGAAGGATTCACTAAAAATATCTGAAATATTTTCTTGTCTAGTGTTTTATTCTCAATACACGCATTATCTTCTATATTAATGACATCTAAGCTTGAGAAATATTCCTAAATCTTTGATAGAGGTTAGCTATGCTGTGCACGCAAAAATGGACCATTTCTTTTTCTCTTGATATTTATTAAGGCCAGATTAGTAGGACGGGAGGCCAAATTCGAGGAAGTGGAGGTAAGAGGAATGTGTTGTACCAATCCTGCTAGTTGGGAGTGTCTACATACCTAGAAAATCAGCATTCAAAATTCTGGCTTTTTACTTGAGCTCGCAGTTAACTCAGTCACTATGGCAGATATCCCTGCATCGATCTTTTCTCTAACAATATTTGTGTCTGGACCCATGCACAAGGATGACCGAAAGGTGGATGGGATGTAACCTTTTTTGTCAAGGCAGGTGTCACTAATCTGCCTTGACAACAAAGGTTACATCCCATCCACCATCCTGGGGATGGCAAATTTACAAGTGATAGACTAACAATTCGATGGAAGGACAAATTTAATTGGGAATGAGTGGGAACAAGTGAATCAGAACTATCACCTTGCTTTTAGTATTGATATTCACTCAGCTTAGCTTAATACGGCACATGGCCATAAAATGTGATATGAAGTGAGGAATGAATTCACTACAGTAGTAATGTTCTGCGATATTAGCTTACTAACCACTGTTCCATGGCGAAACAGTAAAACAAATGTCTGTGTTATGAACTAACCGGACAGGAATTACAACAAAAATGAATAGTTCTCAAAAATACATACATATCTAGTTTATTTCCAAAATACTAAAAATACTAATATCGCAAGCTTTAGTAAACGACGCTTAATTTTCATGTTATAACTAAAAGTAAACGACTTTAAGAAACAAAGCATTATCGACTACAAATTTGCCGATTTAAGGTATACATTTGAAGTTAAATATTACTTTTATAAAGTTGTTATGTTCTGTCCTCGCATTTCTATGTCAATCATATCGGGGTCAGACTTAATACCATGACCACATCAACCATCATTGTTATTTGCTAAGCCTAGTACAACATTAGGTCAAACAGGAGGAAAATGGAGGTAGGAAGATTAGGTCGAGCCAATCTTTCAAGTAAGGAGTGTTTGTCCGTCTTGAAAATCAACATTTGAGATCTTAGACTCGAACACTGATCTCTGGAACCGGTGAGAAATATGCAACTATTGCAGCCATTGAATTTTACAACTACTCTTCTTAGTGCTTTCTGGAATAATGTATTATGTCGCTAATAACATGTCGCTAATTATCATAGAAATGACCCTAATATTTAAGAACACACGTGAAGATAAAGATATGAAAATAGGCCATATTTCTTTATAGTCCAAGAGCCAAGACCACTTTATTAATGTTTTTATTAAAGTATGGGGAAACCAAATATGTAAGTCTTACAACTGCCAGACTGTGCATTCTGTGTGAAAATTGTAACGTTTTATCGACTATATGGGGGAAATCAGTATGAAGAAAAAAACGAAAGAAATGAAAAATGATCTCTCAATCAAAAAATAATTACTGGATCCGCCCCAAAATTGAATCACCTCTTCCACAAAATTTCATTAAAATTAATTGACAACTTTAATTGTGGGTACAGACAGGAGCGAATACAGAAATGTATGAAAAAACCCGCAAAAATATCAATAAAGAACAAACTCTTAGATCCACCC
The DNA here is from genome assembly GCA_006491835.1 of Architeuthis dux. Taxonomy (NCBI): domain Eukaryota; kingdom Metazoa; phylum Mollusca; class Cephalopoda; order Oegopsida; family Architeuthidae; genus Architeuthis; species Architeuthis dux. The sequence continues at coordinate 358,437 of VCCN01004036.1, read as the reverse complement.
CCAAATTTAATCACTTCTTCCAGGGGCATCGATAAAACGTTGAAATTTTCACACCGAATGTAAGACTTACATATTTGGTTTCCTCGTACTTGAATCTACTTAGGCCACTAATCAAACCTTGGGCACCCAAAAACATAAATAAAGTGGTCTTGGCTATTGGACTATTTGTGTGTTCTATTTGTTTTATTCGATAAAACGTTACAATTTTCACACAGAATGCACAGTATGACAGTTGTAAGATTTACATATTTGGTTCAACCCATGGGCATCAAAAAACATAAATAAAGTGGTCTTGGCTATTGGACTATTTGTTTGTTCTATTTGTTTTATTCGATAAAACGTTACAATTTTCACACAGAATGCACAGTCTGACAGTTGTAAGACTTACATATTTGGTTCAAACCATGGGCATCCAAAAACATAAATAAAGTGGTCTTGGCTCTTAGATTATTACGGTCCCACGATATTTCCCGGTCGCAATTTACCCGCCCTTCATTTTCCTGGTCGAACAATTTACCGGGTGACGACATCCCGGTCGTTTTCTCCCGGTCGACAATTCACCGGCCGACGACATTCCCCGGTCGTTTCTTCCCAGTCAAACAATTTACCCGCCGAAGATATAACCGGTCGCATTTTAGACATGAAATCACATACATTCACGCACATACGTGCAGACTACACAGGTATACATATACACGAATGCTGATACATACCCATGTACACACATACAGACACGCACATACACGTACACTAAGACATGTACACACGCGCAAGCACACACATACACACACAGTAAGACATGCACACACGCACATACATACACACTTACACATGTACATAAATACACACATACATGTAAAATAACACATGTACATGCACATACATGAACACTAACACGTGCACACACATATACGCACGTACATATGTACATGCACACTAATACATGTACACATAAACGTACGCTAACACATGTACACACATACACGCACGCACATACATGAACACTAACACACACATATATACACGCACACACATACATACACGCACACACATACACACATACACACATACACATACACACACATACGCATAAACGCACGCACATACATGCACACTGACACACGCACACGCACACACACACACACATACATACTACGAACACGCACGCACATACACGCATAAAGACAATTGTAGAACAATTCAAAGACAGAAGTGAAGAGAAGAAAAGCCTATTTGGAACTTTGACAAATCCTGGCACTTTCAATTGAAGGACTTTTGTCAAAAGTGATCTTCTTCTTTCCCTCTCCCCGTCTAATTAACTCATGAATATCAGCTGTTATGTTCTGTCCTCGCATTTCTATGTCAATCATATCGGGGTCAGACTTAATACCATGACCACATCAACCAACATTGTTATTTGCTAAGCCTAGTACAACACTAGGTCAAATACGAGGAAAATGGAGGTAGGAAGATTAGGTCGAGCCAATCTTTCAAGTTTGACTGCCTTGAAAATCAACATTTGAGATCTTAGACTCGAACATTGATCTCTGGAACCGGTGAAAAATATGCAACTATTGCAGCCATTGAATTTTACAACTACTCTTCTTAGTGCTTTCTGGAATAATGTATTATGTCGCTAATAACATGTCGCTAATTATCATAGAAATAACCCTAATATTTATGTTCAAGATTTACGGTCGCTCTTTTAATATATCAAAATAGGCAAATTCGCAACTATAGAAGCCATGAATGAGGCCGGTGAAGCCAGCTTTATTTTACTTGAATTTTACATAATGCTGTTAATGTTTTTCCTTTTTTATCATTGGATTGTGATTGGAATAATCTATTATGTCGTTAATGAAGTCACGAACCAGCATTTTAATTAGGAGAAACGTAAAGCATGAATAAACATCACTAATTCTAAAAAGAAAATGCGATATAAAACCTGATCTGAATGAAAACTAAACAGGTCTGGTTAGTCACTCAATAGAAACCGTCACGTGACCAACGTCTTTTGGCAACATGGAAAAAGAGGTGATCTATGTATACGTTACTTATCTCGCCTTTTATTGGGCAATGAAAAGAAGTAAACTAAAACTAAAAAGAAGTGTGAATTTTCAAAATAACAAGCGTGAATGCTGCCGGACACAAACTAAGGGACCAATTTAGCATAAACTTATATTGCAAATTGAACTCTAAAAACCTATTATGGTTTTTTCTAGACATAATGAGGAGTAAATGTTTACATTTCCTACCGTCTACTCCATTAGTGCGGCCTGTACGCGTGATAATTACATACATAGCCAGCCAGCCAGCCAGACAGACCAACTTAAAAACAGAAGAAACCTATGTTGACAGTTTCTAATTATCTCAAGAAAAATGCAGACAAAAAGCAAACAACAAGTGTAGCGAAGTAAAAGGTCGAGCAGAGTCATTCACAAACGGGTGGGTGATACTCGTTATTAATTTTTAAGGTTCAAATATGTTGACTTGGATTTTCCACAAAACCGTAATTTTCTAGTCATGTGAGAAAAATGTAGACTTTCCGAAAAATATCCGTTTCATCTGTACTCAAATGTTACACCGTTTCAATTTAGACCATTGGTGACATCACAAATCATCAAAAATTAAATGTTAATATTAACATAAAATAATCCAACTCGGACATAAGGCCAGATTCCTGGAGAAGATTCCAGTGAGAAACAAAATCATTAACAATGACTTGTTAGATTGGCAGGCTAAGCGATCGTTGCATAGCAAGTGTTCAGAAAGACCCACTTGGGATGGATTGAGGATCAAACAAAAGAAAGATGTGGTTTCATTGCATCCACTTGTAAAGAAAAATGGGGAAAAATCAGAGCATTCCTATTTTTCAAATGTAAAATAGCTGCACATTATAGACAGATGCCAACAGACAAGAGAAAGAGGGGGGATAGAGAGAGGGAGAGAAAAGAGAGAGGGGGTGGAGAGAGAAAGTAAGAGAAAGAGATATGATGATAATATCAGTCTCTTTGAAGTTGGTACTGTTTTGAAAGGACTCACTTTCTTGGGACGTGACATCTGGTGGAAACTCTTGTTGTGTGTACCGAGGATTTCTTTCTGTTTCCCAGATAGAAATGAAGCGAAAGGGATGTAGCAACATGTCGAAGATTGTAGTTTCACAAGCGCACGAGGAAAAGTGTATTTCAGAAAAGAGACACGAAGACATCCACCCCCGCCTCACTATAGGAAAATGGAAAAAAACTTTTTTTTACAAAAGATGTATTCTTAGATAAATTTAGCCCGAGGACGTGATACACATGAGAGAGAGAGAGAGAGAGAGAGAGAGAGAGAGAGAGAGAGAGAGAGAGAGAGAGAGAGAGACGAGTGGAGTGAGAGTAAGAGAAAGAGATATGAGGCTTTTAGTATGTTGCTACAGCTCCTCTTTCTGCGTTCTTCCTACGAATCGACAGTTTTATAAAGATGATAAAAAAAACAATGCCATCGCTGTCAGCACAACTTTCCATTGATATGTAGGAGATCCTGTTATTGTTTATTAGGTGTTTTGACAGGTAAGAACACGAACACATCGTTCGGGCTACTTATCATCCAACCGGGTAAAATAACCACTTATCTATCTACTAAGCGATACGATACTCCTCACTGTCAATTCAATATAGTTATAAAGTATTTTTGGCAAATCCTACTCGGAGAGGTTAATTGAATATCTACTAGAGACAAATGGTTGGAAGAAGTAATTTTAATTTACTGTGTAATCAGCTTCCTCTTTGCCGATTTGTGATGATAAGCCTAGCCAAGTAACAGATCGGATCGAACCTTACACATAACAACCTTCAGTTTGTTGTCCTATCCACTGAGCCAAAGTGGTTCGATTAGTAGAAGCACTAGATACAGGCCCAGATGAAACCTACGTATAGTTTGGGAGGGGGTATCAGCAACTGGTAGTCCAGAGTAGGAGCGATGGGTGTGTTTATGCCGGAGTTGTCAGCGCGGGAATATGTTGCAAGTGGCGGCAAACTGGTGCCACACAGAGAAGGGTTGAACTAGAGACGAGCAAGTAACAACTAGAGACGAGCAAGTAACAACTACAGATCTACAACTTCTGCTGCTGCTTCTATTACAAATCAGGTTTTATAAACCGTGATAGAAAATTAAAAATATCAACACTGCCATTAATATAGATAATGTCACTTTTTGTTTTTCTATAACGCGTATAGCCTTATAGAAAAACAAAAACTGTGACTGTTATTTAAGCAACACCAACCACTACTAATACCACTAATAATAACTAGAAAGCACTCAGAGAGCGCATACCTCTACAAACTAAAACAGAATGAAAATCAGTTCACATATAGCTACGATGCAGGTAACTGTAAGTTTCGATTTTCCATATTTCGGACTATTGAAACAATAGTCCGAAATATGGAAAACCGAAACTTACAAAACATATGAAAAATATCTCTCAATCGGAAAAAGATTCATGGATTTGGAGATTTGTTTTGAGATATTGGACAGACAGACCGATGTGAGTGAACACAATACCTCTTCCAACTTCTTTGGCAGAGGTAAATAATAACAACAACAACAGCAAACGTTACAAAAATAATTTAACTACTACTTCAAGGATGAAGAATTTCTCTTAATATTTTTATTAACTTGAACGTAATCTTGACTTGAGTTCGAGGCTATTTTCATGCGATGATACTGTAAAATTCATAGCAAATAAGGTTGGGGAGAAAGCAAATGTAAAGTATGAAGGTTTTACAATGATTAAACGAAGCAATAGTTACTAGTTGTATTAAATTCTAGTAGTAGTCCAGTGTGGAGAGGAAGCAGGAAGGAAAGAAATGCCGCTACGGGGGTAACCCAGTGTTCCTCACGTGGATGTCACATGGTGTGAGGGAATGCCCCAGATTGGCTGGAAAGATTGTGACGCCATGACGAGAGTCGAGGAAGAAGACACAATTCGCCATTTTAAATATTTAAATGGCGCGCCCAAATGTGGTGATTCTGGCGGCCATTTTAAACAACGTAAAAAGACACGAGGGTGAAAAGTCCGATCAATATTAAGAGTACGTACAAACGAGAATAGGATAATAACAAATGCATGGGTTTTTTTTAGAAAAACATGAATACATATTTTATAAACAGGACAGGCATATAACGGTACATACATATAATGATTGAAAGGGAAACGCATGCAAACATAAAGATTGATCTAAAAGGGCCGGTATACTTAGGAAGAGGGTTTCTATCAGAAAGAAAATCTCTACTGACAGGAATATATGCACACTAATATATTCACCAGAAATTGTGTGGGTTAGAACATCGATCTTGGCAAAATTCGTATACCGAGAAAAATATGATTTTGCCGAAAGCACGTAGTAATAGTTAAAGCAAGTTTATTTTAGGTTTCGCGTCTAGAAAAGAAAGATGACATGAATACGCGTACTGGAGATCACAGTATAGAAAAGGCACATCTAAGTGAGGAAGTAATTAAGTGAGTAATCTAAGGAGTAAATATGATTATGGAAAGAAACGTATTCTTGAGATCGCATACGGGCTTCATTCTAGAAATATCCAGTGCTAATAGTGCTTAGACTAGTCTGATAATCAATTCCCTAGTTTGGTATCAATTATTATTAAATAGGAAAGTGGTTGCTACAATACAATTAATTACTACCACAGAAAGTCACTTTTAGGATCTTGTCCGATAACCGAGGAAACACTCCATCTTCGGAGTTTTGGTAGCAGACCAGACTTTTAGAAATTCTGGCACTTATTCAAGGTTTTGCCATCATTTTCTCTCTTCGTCTCTTTAAGACGAAGAGAGAAAATGATGGCAAAACCATTCACTAATAAAAATCAGCTGTTTTGTTTCGTTCACGCATTTTTATGCGTGCATGGCCAGAATTCATCAGGGTCAGACTTGACACCACAACCACATCAACCAACATTGTCACATATGCCTAGGCCTAGTACAGCACAAGGTCAAATGGAGGAAAACGGACGCTAGAAGATTGTATGGAGCTAATCTTTCAAATGATGGCGACCTCATGGCTGCAATAGTTGCGTATTAGCCAGTTTTATTTTCATTGAATTTTATATAACTACTTTTCCTAATGCTATTTGGAATAATGAATTATATCGGTAATTATTACTCCTAACGCTTATTTTCAAGATTTAGGATCACTCCTATAATATTTAGAGCACCGGAAAACATCCTCAAACATGACCAATTACGCGGCCGGAGGTAGTGGAGATCCGAGGAAGAGTATATCTCCATCAAGTAAAAAAGAAAAGGTTAAAGATGTGGATGAAAGGAACAAAGAACCAAAACTCGTCGAAGAAAAAAAAAGATGAAGGTAAAGAATCTGAATGAAGAACAGATACAAATTGTTACTCTTTTTGCTTCCAGAGGGTCATTGTTTTATTTTTATTTTTACAAACTGAGGTTGTTTATTACATTACTTTGACATTATTAAAGATTTTGCAAGCTGCCGGGTTTGGTTCAGACTTTGGCGCCGGTCTATTAACACAGGTGATTATATTGGAATCAGGCCAATGCCGGATTTAGATTTGGTGAGGCCCTAAGCAGTCTGAGATTATAAAATATAAATTTTGGCAAAATGTTTTGCCCCCTCTTCCTCCTTCATTACAAAAAAGTAATGCCAAACAAGTTCTAAATAATTATGATTTTTTGGAAATCTCAAGGCAAATTTATAGTTGGACTTGATAATGAACATAACAAGAAAAAATCATACCGTACAGATAGAAAACATTGTTTTCCTATATACAATTTTAAAATGTATACTCCTATGTAACAAAACTTCCTGAAAATCTCACAGTCAATGTGATTTTTGGCAATGAACGTCATTGACCAATGTCTCATAGTTAAGAGAGTAGGATAACATCAAGATGCTCATCGGTAAGACGAGTCGAAAACAGTGATTCGCAAAGATAGGTGGATCCGAAAAGCGGTTTTATCTTGTATGCTGCACTTTTCAGTTAAGGTATTTTTCTCTTACAACCAAACTCCAAATGTTTTTGTGTGTTACAAATGATTTTAGCACGTCATTCTGCAGTTCCAAAATCTCTAGTTACAGATCTTCTGTTTTTACTTGAATTTCTTCCAATGACTGTAGCGCCATCTGTTATATATTTATGTGGCAAGTAAAAGAATTTAATACAAATGTGATCATTGGCTCCATGATAGTAAAACATTCAAATCTTTTTTCAAACTGCTCCTGAAGCAATTGAAGGTAGATTACAAATGGTGATGGGTTAAAGTGACCTATCATCTTCATATTTGACAAATGTATCAAAGACTTCATCTTCAGGTGAGAAATCCATAAAACCAGTTTTGCCTTAAATTAATTTATAGAGCCTATCATTCTAGCTATAAGTTTGTCTTTTCCCTAAAGCTTCAAGTTTAAAGAATCTTATTTTTCTGTGATGTATGTGTCTAAATCCACCAACAAGCAAGTGTCGCATAGTTGATCAAAGTTTTTATTTCTGGATTGGAGAAAATGTTTTACCTCTACAATTAGGCTTACAAATCTTGTCAGAGCTTTGCCTTTACTGAGCCATCGTATTTATGTATGTAAAACAAGGTCAGATAGTTTATTTTGATGACTTGAAAAATTTGAATTCGTTGAATTAAAAATGAGAAGATTCGATTCGTAAATTTGAAGGGGATCTGTTGATTAAAACTTGAAGTTGAAAAGACAAGGGCTCTGTTTGCCAAGTCTGGTGTAGTCGACTTTTAGAGATATTGTGTCGGCTTTTCCGGGGGGGGGGTGTATAGACCCCATTCTCTTTATCTCTTATTCTTTTTCTTTGTCTTTCGCTTTATCTTCTCTTTATATTCTGTGTCGCCCTTTAACTGTCGTCCTCCCGTCGTGTTGCGCACTGTCAATGACAGTGCGCAACTCACCGATAGTCTGCAACGCGAAGTCGATAAATTTTGCAACATAAGTATCAGAAGCATATTTAAATATGTTTGGCTTCTTTTTGGCTTTCTTTTTTCATGTATTGTTTGGTTACACAGTCAGGTTTTAATCCGGCAACCATGCCATGGTATAACAAAGATGGGTAGGGGGTACAGGGGAAACCGGGTGGGAAAAGTCGTGCGCCCAAACTGTTAAAATATGCAATTGTAACATTAGAAAATTAAAATCAGTAGTGGTAGGTTGGGGACCCCTGCTCTAAGCTGTAGCTTATTTAGGTTTAGCCTAAATAGGTTCTTGGTTATTTTCTTTCCCAAGGAGAAATGGTGCACAATTCTCTCAGGAGATGGCTCACAGCATCAAACCCTTTTCTCCAGTTTCAATCTCTATAGGCCAATCTTTACTATTAATGTCCACCACCACCACCACTACTACTACAACTGTTTTTGTATATACTACCGTTTCTTTAGCAATTGTGTTTGCATGAACATCAGTCAACGAATGCAGCAAATTAGTATAAAAAGTTTACAGAAATAGACATGAGTGTGTAGAATTGTGAAAACGGTTTGCATTTAACTATATAAATCAGATCTGTCAGTGGATGTCGCTGGTTTAGCAGACGAAATTGAAATTGAAAGTGAGAGCAAAAAAGGAAAATGTCTGGACCTTGCCAGAGAACTGAAAAGAAAGAGAAAAAAAATAGAATATAAAGGTGACGATTGTACCCACCATTATTGGCACGCTTGGAACAGTCCGGTTGAACGTTTCAAAGAAGCTGGAAGAATTATTCATTCTAAGAAGAATCGAAACCATCCAAATAATACTATTTTAGTTGATTTTAGTGATACACTAAAATCAACTAAAATAGTACAAAATGACAATAATAATGCAGAATTTATTCTCATGCCGGTTAAAAGAAGTTACATTCTTTAGGATTTTGAAACTCAGACGGTTTACCTTATTCTAATCAAGAGACCAGGTCTCGTCATTTTAAATCAAGATACACAACACACAACAAGCGGAACTGAAATAAATAAATATCAGGAGATTGCCGGAGAACAAAGAAAATGGTGCAAGATAAAGGTGATAATCCATGATCACTGAGCACTTGAAATAGTCCCAAAGATCTCTGCAGACAGACTGAGAAAATCAATATCGAGGAGAAACTTACAACAGCATTGCTGAAATCAGTAAGACTACTAAGGAGAGTGCAGAAGTTTTGATGGGACTTGCTGTCGCTTGATCCTGACTGTAAACTATCTGATATTACCGGTGAAAATTACACACTATGTGAACGCGCGTGAGTTTATGTGTGTTTGTGTGCGTAGCCACGCATGCGCCTTTACTCTAAAAGAGCATTACTAATTTATTGCTATTGCATTTCTAAAGAATTGAAAAAGAATAAGACAACTATAATGCAACGGCATAGACAAAACTCGTCCTTCCATCCCAGCCTTAAGCACAAATCATGTTACAACGACAAAGATCACGTGTTTTCCTGGTGCAGTTTGTCATTATAAAACTCACTTTAATAAATAATTGACTTTAAATTCAAACAAAATGACTGTTTTAACGCTTTATTTAATGTGAAATCTATGCTGCGTACGGGGTATAAATAGTTTTAGTAGCAAGTTGAGGTCGACGAATGTTTCTGTCTTCGACGAGAAGGGCGCTTGTATTGAGAAGCAAGGAACATTTATCACCAGTTAGCGGGATGCCGTGAAGTGATGAGATGTCTGGCCAGCAAAGCCGTGAAAAATTGGTTGGTTCTGGAGAATAACAGACAGAAGCGG
>VCCN01004036.1:330554-341097 GCA_006491835.1 Architeuthis dux | reverse complement strand
ATATTGGGGAAACGGGCACCGTCTTCCGGCAAAATTGCGATAAATGAGTGATTTTGGTCTAAATATGATCTGAAAACTCCCTACAGTATCAAAGAGATAGAGAAAAATCTTGAGGCGTTTCTCTTAAGCGGTAAATAAGTATTAAGTTGACGTGTCATGCTGAGCGTAGTGCCATCTGGTGGGCATGTCACTCACGAATTTCTTTATTTGAAACTTTATCTCATTTCAAATACAAACGGTTGGCATCGAAAACAAAATTGATAGGCTCACAGCCAAGTTTAAAAGTGTAAAAGATTTATCTAAAATCTAGATAACCACAACAAAGCTTCAACTTGAATCAATCATATCTATCCAAATATCAATCAACAAATTAAACAGATAAGTATTAGCTATTTTCTCTCACACTTTGCACAACCGTCTTCCTGGGTTTGAAGTAAAAACGTAACTGTTGGAAGAAAAGTGTGCTGCCAATAATCAGTGTTCGACTTTAAGGCAAATGGAGAGAACACAAGACAGCACAGTATATTATATATTATATATTGTTAGAAAGGGGATTTCATCAGCTTCCCAGCGGTGTATGTTCCCAATTTGTATCTGTTGGTTATAAAGAGTTACAGCCCAAACCGCGAAGCTAAGTATTCAGCATTTTACAAGAAAACTTCAAGTCCACAGTCCAAATTCTTACGAGAAGATGTCGAGTACACGGTCCAAAGTCTATGTTTGTTGAGGTATATACATATATATCGTTAGAAAGAGGATTTCCTCAGCTTTCCAACGGTATATAGTCAATTTGTATCTGCAGCCGAAAACGTGAACTGTGTATTTGAGGTTTTTTCGTAAAATGCTGAATACTAACTTCACGTTTTGGGCTGTAACCCTTTAAGCCCAACAGATAGAACATCGCCATTAGAAAGCTGATAAAACTCCCTTTCTAACGATATATATATATATATACGTATATATACAATCAAATATATATATGTGTATACCTCCATCAAGGATTAATTCCACAATCCATAGACTTTTGACTGTTTACTCGAACTTTTCTCGTAAAATGCTGAATACCGAGCTTCACATTTTCGGCTGTAAGTTTTTAAGCCCAACCTAGTACAGGATTATTATAGTGTGGGTACTAATGAGGATAGGACTATATAGAAATGGCCTGCAAGACTAGTGCGCATCGTGCATCAACCTGCTCATTTATGGAAAGTCAAAAGCAAATTATTCATTTTGATTAGTCTTTCTTTATATTATTTTGTAGCTTTTCATAACAACTCATAGATCATCACTTTACGACAGGTAAGTAAGCAGCATGGATCAGAAATAAAGATTAAACCTCCAGTGAGATTTGAACTTGGACGTCTGCCTTACCGTGGCAGAGCCGTACCGATTAGTCCACAAAGGGTTCACCAGTAGACGTCACAAAATGAAGCCATGTCCTATATTCCTTTCTTCTCTGATCTCCGCTCCGAAGCCATGATACTATAACTTTACATCACAAAAGACTAGTGGAAAGTGAATTGTTCTGCAGTAGATAATCTGCTGGCCTCACGAGCCACTGATAGTGAGATCAATAATGACCGGATGTTTCTGAATTGTGATCTACTCTGAGTTCCTATAAATCCATGTTTACGATAGTGCTGTAGGTCATTGGTCGGAATACTTTCTGTCTGTCCAGTCGTCATAGTATAAGTATTGACCATGTTCTTGTAAACTAAATAGATGTTATGTATTTATGTTGATATAAACATTGGAAATTGAAAACTATGAGCAGGAATCTTGACCCAGAATACATCTTTGACACTTTAAACAATATTTCATACTAGCATTCCAAGGGAAATTATGAATCACCACCACCCATTATGCTTATTTATACCTTGTAAATTAAGCAGTGATGGTGGTAAAATTAAGTTAACTTTATGAAAATACTACTGTTATGATATCCTAGCACGAAAAGGTTATCCCAAAGTCATCCACCTGTGCGGAAATGTAAGTGGCCACGGTCACCTTAGGAAATAGGTATATTGCGTTGGTGTCCAAAACAGGATATGGGGACCGAAAATGACACCTGCGTAGGCGTTGAGAAACCTATAAAGCAGACCCGAACGCGGACAGAAATCTCGGCACTAAAAGAAGAGACAGACACCAGCAGTTGGGGACAGACTGACGGTTCTCCTTATCTCTATCCCACTCTTCACTCTCCGGCCGACAAAGATGTATACTCTGAAATAAAAATATGTCCAGATAGTTTTACAAGCAAGTAAATTCACCCCGCTATACAACACTACCAGTATTGTTTGAACGATAAATTCATTATTTAAAAAAACAAAGAAGCGTGAATGCAGCCGGACACAAACTAAGCGATCAATTTAGGATGAACTTTAAAAATATAACACCCCACTAAAAACCTATTATGGGGGGGGGGAGGCTTAAAAAACGAAAAAACATTTCCCTTATTTCCTGAGGGGAGTGTATGTGCAAAATTTGAAGTTTATACTATGAACGATTAGGGTTGGGCGAAGTCCGAATACATAGATAGATACATATAAATATCAGAACACATGAATAACCTAAACCCAGCAACAATTACTAAACCGGTCTGTTGTGGGTAGCGGTGATTAATAAGAGTATATCTACTGTTCTAAATAGAAATAGGTTAGTTGTTCGTGTGATAAAACTTCTTAAAACTTTGAATGAATAAAAACATTGATAAGTCTTGTGCATGTACATATTTAACCTGAAAGGAACTCATAGAAATCATATGCCAACGAGAGATTTCTAAGCTAAAGAATCCAATTGGATTAGTACGCCAGTAATTTTCTTTTAACAAACTTCGTTTGTGCGCCCATGAATTCAACCATCAAAGTTTTTATATGAGTGTTTGAAGATGAAATAACCGAAGTACTTGATATCAAAGATTTCCGCAGCTACAGATTTCTCACCGTTTGCTGAACTAAGTAATGCCCTTCAGAATAAGCAAATTCTTCTTTCTATAAATTAATTTATTCCTGCATGAACACCAACAGGCGATGAGATCTTGATGTAAGCCATCAAATGAGGATGACCACTATCCGCCAAGTTGTATCTTAACGAAGGGACAATGTTGATGAAACTTCGGAAGTCTCTTTTGCCATAATCTAATGTTACACACCAGTGTATTTCCTAAAGAAAAACAAGTTGATAACCTATTCGAAAAATATCGAGTAACGAGCCACATCAAACTGACACTTCTCACCGACCAGTTTCCGGTAATAATTTGTGCTTCCAAGAAGAGATAAATATTAAACAGTTTACCAAATAGGCTCATTCCTCAATCAACCATAACTAATACAACATGGTATATTAAACAATAATCTTTACCTTGTGGCACGTATCTCTCAAAACAGACATCTTTAAGAAAACTGTATAAACAACCAACTTCCTCGTTTTCTTCCTTTCCTTGTACTCAACGGCCCTAAGTGGTATAAATATTTCTTTCTTATACTTGATACCGAGAGATGTGGAGTGATGGTTTTCTTAGTAATATAACGGGTTTCATAAGCCTTATCAAATACCAAAAACTAAAAACACCAAGAAATCTTATGAAAATAACCTTTGACAAATACAATCTTATAATAAGGCATATATAAATGAAGCGGATTTAATAGTTTTGCTTATCTGGTTAACACTTCACTTTTCTTGCAAGTCGTGCAGTTGTTAGCTGGTTAGTTTTCAAGCTAAACATTGGTTAAGTTTTATATGCCACAAATAAGAAAAATAGTGAGACGAGGCATTTTCACAATTACAAATATACAGATATGGCTAAATTTTAATGATGTCTGCTAGTAGTTGTTGTAGCCTAATAGGTAAGACGTTATCTAGATCAGACAAACTCCCAAGGATTTGGGATGTGAAATCAAATCTGGTCAGAAACAAATTCTTTATATTCCGATTTATACTGCTTACTTAACGGTCGTAGAATAGTGAAAACTACCTGAGTGTTGCGATAAAACGTATCACAATTAGGATGACGTGTAAGCTAGCGCAAAAATAGGATGAAATACAAATTATTCAGAAATTAATAATAATGGCAATGTATCATCTAAGAAATTTAGACAACTGAAGACATCTACTACTATAAAGTGTAGACAAGCAACAAAAATAAAATGAAAGAAATACTTGTCAAAAATAAATAATGACAATGCTTCATTCATAAATTAAGACAACTTAAGAATCTTATACTACTAGTTGTGTTATGATATATTGTCATGAAAGATCATTTCCGGGCCGACACCTGTGCGGAAGTGGAAGTGACCTGGGCACCTTAGGAAATATGCAATGCGTAGGTGTCCGAAAGCAGGAAATGACGCACCAGCGTGGGCATTCGAAACCCCATAAGCTCAGAGCCGAGACGGAAGAAGCTCAGAGACGGAGAAAACTCAGAGACAAGCAGCAGCGACCGGGCCGGAAGGCACGAGACCGGTGTCCCTGTTGGAGACAGACTGTCGGTTCTCATCATCTCTCTCCCACTCTTCATTCTCCGGCCGACGAAATGTAACTTAAGAAATAAAAATATGTCCGGATTTTTCTTTCTCGCCGAGTTCAGGATGTCCCTCCCGCAAATGAGCAACCCACGACGAGACGACCCGTGGGGGTAGGACAGTGTAAAAGGGTATACAACAACAGTTGTAAGCAAGCAATAAAAATAAGATGAAAGATAAAATCTAGTCAAAATAAATAATGACAATGCTTTTAGCAGCATAGCTTCAATGTGTGTTGTACTGGGTATCTCGAGGACTTCGGTGTTTGTGGCGAAGTTACTCCAGTCCACATTGAGAATATTGCGATAGAGATGGAAGCGGGTGATACTCCTGTCTAGGTGCAGCTTGATGAATTATGACCTTTTTCTTCAGACTGACCTCAATTGTGCCTAGATATCTAGGCAGGTAAAATCTCTTGCCATATGCTGTATGTGTATCCGCGTTTTGCACAGGGATACATAGTGTGACATACAGAAATCTGGTAGGGTTATGAAAGTATACACATTAATTTCAGTCAATTCCTTGAGTTCATATCTCTGTCTCTGTTAAGAAAGATACTCATCTAACACTCATATTATTTAAAACAATACGTGGTAAGATTAGTCAGTTTTGTCACACCTGGCCATTCGCTACAAAGAAATATTGAACACAATCTAATATATATATGAGAAGGTCTGTGTGTCCTAAATGGGTATTGTAGCCAGATGTATTAAATTAAGGTACCGCTAAAATGTGCTAACTTAAAGAATGCAAAAAAGATCCAGGTGATTTGCAACTTAATAATAATAGTGTGGCATTCGCGTGGCAATAATACTAGTCTGGGGTCTCTATTCGCGCTCACCCCGATAATAATAATAATTTGATTTCTATCTATCTATATATCTATCATATATATTCCAGAAGGTTTGTGTATATGTCCATCTTCTCCTCCCAAACGTTGCATTGTAGCCAGAGGTATTGAATTAAAGTACCCCTAAAAGAAAGAATGTATTAGAAACCGGACTGCTATAAACGTAGTGGAAACCCATTTCATTTCTGACATGTAAAATAACTTTTCACACGGAATCCAATTGTGTTTTATTATGTTCAATATGCCCTAATTAACAACAATTCTTCGCTATTTATAGCTACATTTCAGCCTGAGCATCGCCGGGCATTCTGCCAATCTATTATAAATTGATGGCAAAGACCTATTAAGTAGGCTAAATGCATCAAATGGAAGCCTCTTCCATTCCCCCCTTAAAGGAATTTGATTTATGTTAGATTATTTTATGATTATCTTTGCATTTATTCTCTTTCATCTATATCGAAAGGCTTTGATCTTTCCGGAAACAGATTCTCTTGAGATAGGTGGTTCTTTGTAAGAAAATTAAAATATTCATAAGTTACTAGCGGGACCCCTGGAAATTCAACGTTTTCCCCTTTTACTGTTTAGATGCATAAATATGCAGACCTTCATAACAGTGTTTCATTATATTAAAGATTCATTCTTTATTCATTTAGTTATTCATTTATTTATTTATTACTCACTCAAAAGAAAGCTGGTCTAAATTTTAGGTACGACATGACATGTGATAACTAAATACCTAGGTTAAAAAACATTCAGGTCGCTTGCTGTAGGAGTGATGGTTAGTATCACAGTCCCTGCCTAATGAGTAACATCTACAATAGTTGATTCGATATTTTTGCCCTGTGTCAGACTAAACTGAGCTCATTAAATTACATTATCCTTGAAAATGAAATTATTTTCATTTGGCTGTAAAATCAAAATATTATCAAACATTTACTTCCATCTTGGATGAATACTCATGGAACGTGATTACGAGTTTTCTTTTGTCACGTGACAGTTTTTCAAAGAAAAATTATTTTAGTCTAAAGATGATTGATAATAAAAATAAATATTTAAAAATAATATTGCCGTGTATAAATAAGAATCATCTGTGTTACATGGGTGGCTGCGAGTGTTATCGTCTATGTGGCTACTTTACTGAAATAATCTGCTGAAAGCGTAACCATCAAACACAGGTAAGAATAAGTAGAATAATATTATAAATCTAATACTATAAAGACGACGATTTTTTGTTTGTGTCTTTGTTTGTTTCTTTATTTGTTTCTTTGCTTGTACTTTATAGACTCTAAAATATAATTTGCTTTCCTGTGCTGTTATATTTGAATTATTTCCCAGACAAGACCGGATACTCCAGCTAGTATCCAATAAGTACAATGTAATAGGGGGTGAAAGGAATGGCTATGATAGTTGCGTATTTCACACTGGCAAAAGTGTTTGATGTTCGAGCTCAGGTAAAGAGAGACTTTTGAACGCTGATTTTCAAGTGGGCAGGCATGTTCTCTTCACTTGGGGGTTTGGCTAAGCACCCCCCCCATTCTCAATATCAATAGACCAATAAAATACTTTACGGAAGTAATAGTTCTGTTTCAATTTTGTTGTTGTAGGTGAGTGGCAATCAAACTTTTTGTAGTATCTTAGTGTTAAGCGTAGACATCGGGAAACACTCTGACACTTTTCTTTCGAGGAACGATCAGTTCCTCGAAAGAAAACGCCTAGGCGAACCACATCGCAACTCCAACCCAAGATTGGGAGCCGAAATCACTGAAGACTTGTTTCAACGTGATAAAGTGTAATTGTTCTTTTATGGTCTCTCTGCTGAATTGTTGGCATAGACAGTTTTATAGTAGTTTTAAATGAGATTTTATCGGATAAACTGAAAGGGCGGCAAGCCAATCTCGTAGACACATGATGTCTCTTGGGCATCTTTTAAATAATAAAAACCTATTGCAAGTTGTTGTAGATAGCTATTATTATTTAACTCAGGCTGACACGAGGCGATAATAGGGAATCATCCACTAGTCATTTGTGAGACTAGCTTGCTCATATAATCCGATGAGAATGCATTGATCACACAAGATTATGCTTAGTCTTTCCCAGCTTTTCCATGTCTCTCAGCGCCCAGGTGACTGTCAGCGAGAGTGAGCACAGTGATCTTCAAATGCATGCTTTTCCTAAAGTGCAAACCCAGAAAATGACAATGGATTTTGAAACTGTATCGTTCGATTTAACAAGCTAAAGATTTGAATTAAATATAAAATCTAGGGGAATGCCCGTGGACCTACTTTTCCAACTAGACTATATAGTTTAGTTGGAAAAGTAGGTCCACGGGCACCCCCCTAGATTTTATATTCGCCGCCTGTTTTTCTTAATCCTTGAAGTGTCTATTTTATGATTTTGCATGTTAACAGGTTGGAATAATGTTGTTCATTTTCGACCCTAAATTACACCCAGTGCGAACCCGAACCCAGACACCGAAAAGATAGAGAATCGCAGAGCTTTTGAAGTAAACAACATACAGAGACAAATTAACATATTTTCCATACATCTCTGACCAAAGGAATTCAGAAAAAGTGTTATTGTTCAGATTCAAACACATCTTGGTTCTATTTCAGCACAAAACAGCAACAACAACAAAACGAAAATATGTTTTCATATATAAACTATATATCAACTGTTTGTCGTATTTCTCAAACCTTGAAGTGTATATTTTATCATTCTGCCAGGTAACAGGCTTAAATAATGCCTGATTGGGTTCATTTCAACTGTATATTACACCTATCGTGAACTCGAACCCGGACACCAAAACATCGTATAACTTTTGAAGTAAATAACATACAGAGACAAATGAATGAACACATTTTTCCATACAATTTTGACCCAAGGAATTCAGTAAAATGGTTATTGTTAAGATTCAAACACGTATTGACTCTTTTCAGGACAAAGACGGCATTGTGATCCCATGTCCTGTGATCAACCATTTGGCAGAAGAAATGCGTGTAAACGGTAAAGATCTAAACGCCGTATATTATCAATCGAATGCACGCGTGTTTCAACTGGCATTGATCCATGCATACAATCTATGCTATCCGTTTCTATGATGACTTACATTCGAGTCTATTTGAAGCTACGAGTAACATTCAAGCAACGGATCGGGCTTTTGATTACGCAATGAACCATAACGATCTTTTTGCAGATATGCCCGTCTATTGAGTATTTGCATTTAGACAGTGACGATTTGTAAATAAAGTTATTTACACAGCTACACGTACAAGACTGGCTGTTTGAATGGACTGAATGCAAATCAAATCATAAATGATCATTCATACACTCAAATGGTGAAAACCTCGAAAAGATCTTCGCTTATTTCCCAGAAATAAATTTAAAAAATATGCATGACGCATTCTGCTCTTTTATGTCAGGTAAAACTATTTAAGTGAAATGAAGACAGAAGAGTTGTCATTCATTTCTCGTAAAATGCAGACCTGCAAAAAAATGACTAAAATTGTCTGAAGTAAATAAATTATTGGCCAATATCTTATTTCAAAGAAAAAATGGCTGGGTAAATAAATCAGTCATAAATAAAATGTTACAAAAGAGGCAGACATTTTGAAGGCATCAATCAGGACGAGGATGAATATTTGTGTATGTGATAATTTTTTAAATAAATGTTAAAATCAAACAAGATAATCGGAATTAGATATTTCTACATTGGGTGTATTTCGTAATCACAGCTTTCGGACAACCAGCTGATTATAAACTAAATGAATTTTACTATAATTTGAGAAATCTCCGTGTGTATGGATGTATGTATTGCAGTGTCAAGTTTGTTGTCGTTTGGATCAGCGGTTCTCGAGAAATCTAATAAAAATAAATAAAAAATCGATCTTTTATCTAAAATTATAGATCTAAATATAATACGTCACCAGCGTTTACGAACACGAGCGTGAGTTTAAAAGATTTTAAATATTTGGTCAGTATGGTGCTAGAGAGAGAGAGAGAGAAAGGGAGAGAGAGGGGAGAGAGAGAGAGAGAGAAAATCAGGGTTTTATTTCTGTCGAAGGTTTTCTTATAAAAATAAATAAAAATAGATCTTTTATCTATAATTATCTAACATTATATATCTAAATATACTAGGTCATCAGCGAATATTTCTATAGAACGAGATTAAATTAAATTAAAGCGATAGAGTGAGAGAGATAGAGAGTGAAAGAGAGAGTGGGAGAAAGAGTGAGAGAGAGAGAAAGAGAAAGAGAAAGAGAGAGAGAACTAGATTAAATTAAATACTTCGAACCCGTAATTTCGTACAAAGGACGGAAAATTATTTTACATGACATTTATGGCAGGCTCCTCCACACACCATAAAGCCCTCCCCTTCCAAACATGCAACTTTTGAACGGGCATGTACTATTAAAGACGATATTTCTGTTTTGATTATTGCTATTAACGACATCATAAACGAGCTGAATTCTTCTATAGAACGAGATTAAATTAAATTACAGTTAGATGACGTAATGGCAGATAAGAATATATTTTCTCACTTTTTATTTATAGATCTAAATCTAGATATAACATATCTAAATTATCAACACTGAAGAGAAGTAACCGAAATACTTCGACGCCGTAGTTTCGTACGACGGACGAAAAATTATTGCTGCACACGCTATAAAGTCCGGCCTCTTCCAAACATGCACTTTTCAAACAGCATGGAGAATGGGATCGGCGAGAGGTGTTCAAACTCCGACTGAGACAGTTTGCGTTCACAGTAATGCCCTTGGGAAAAGCATGTATTCATCTCTTCCTCCTTTCAACAGCTACCATTTCGGCAGGTAAGAGTGGTTTGTCCATGTGCTCACTCACACACTGGCATGCCAGTGACAAGATATTTGTCAAGATATCAGGTACTGGGACATAGCGCAGAGAGAAGAGGACCCATACCTTTCCAAAGGGTGTTAGCCTGAGGTGAAGGGCATTAATACCAATGGAACATAAGCAACCTGGATACGACGAATGGGTGTCCGGTAATGAGAGAGTGCAGGGTGGTTTGGATTCATGCCTTAATCAAGGGCATTAGTGCCAAATGGACATAAGCAGCCTCGATAAGAGGAACAGATATAGACATGAAAACAAACGAACTAACATTTGTATTTCACTTTATTTCTATAGATTTTCAAAA
>VCCN01004036.1:194810-218533 GCA_006491835.1 Architeuthis dux | reverse complement strand
TTTATTCAAGTCAATGGCGTTTCACCGACCTCAACAATGAAAGATTAAATGACTTTAGCAGAAATACTCGGTTAATCAATGATCTATGAATATGTACGAATCTGGAACCTTTCGCATTCTGTATTTCGGTGGATGGTTTACGATTAGGGATGAGCCTCTGCTGTAATTGATTGGGATGGCTCGAGTACATGATTCATGGAATAAGCAGTTCACTTTAGCAAAAGAGAAACATTTCTCGTTTTTCTTTACTCTATCTTGACGCCCATTGATTTATAGCATGCCAGGTTCGGTGTTAGGGCAGAACCAATGTTTATGGTCAGATCACGAAAACACTACTCTTCTTCTAATTCTTCAAATTACGCAACAACAAACTTAGTCATTTATAACATACCCGGTTCTGTGTTATATCACGAAAACTTCACTCTTCTTGTAAATTCAGTTAAGTAACATCAAACCTAGTCCGTTTGGTGACTTGGAGATGTGCAGTAAATTTAATCCCATAATTCCAGGTGAGTATAACCAGCGAGTGACGTAAGTATGGCAAACTGATGGCCAGCCTGTTGTTCTAGTCGTACGGAGTATTCATAACATTCGCTAACAGTAACCGCGAAAATTATAATTACTCGCATTGATTTAAAGTAAAGTTTCCTTTTTTTTCAACTGGTGTCTTTCATCCGGACTAATTTCCTCCTCTTTGTTGTTGTTGTTTTTATCACTACGTTTCGACCGCTGTACCCACCGGCCTGGTTCTGGTTTTTGTGTTTGGATGTCGAACCTTCTTTTGGGTGGGCATGTGAACTGTCCTCATCTGATACACACGCTGGTGAAATTCAGGTCACAGGTCCAATGCATTGATCAGGGGAGGACAATTCGAAGAGCTCACATGCACAGGTACCAGATGTGACGTGTATTGTGAGGTGAAGTGCATGCCCCCTTCCGAAGAAGGTTCGACATTCAAATATACAACAGACAACCAATGCATGCCGGAGGGTACTGCGGCCGAAACGTTGTAATAATCAACAACTCGTCTAAAAAAATCAGACAAGAATTGTATACGTATATAGAGATTGAAACTTCTAATTCTGTTTTCAACAGTCCACTCTTCCACGATAGGACATGATCCATAAATCTTGGAGATTTCAGCAACCTGTCAAAAGGATCTTGTTCCTGGCTAAAATCACTCAGAAATGGTAAATCTAACCCCACTCATGATTCTCAAAAAAGCATTGGAATTATAAAAGTAAGAAGAAATAATTTCAACTGACAAGGCGTTTGTCTACTAATAGACAAATAATTATCCTTCATCGTTTCGGTGGATTTTGACGCCAGTCATGTTATTTGTGCCTTTATCAACGCATCAATTCCACCCAACTCTTTTCCTGTTGATAAAAACCGCAAAACGAATCTAGGCGCAGAAAATTGGTAAATTAATCTACTGTTAATGTTTGTCTATCAACACAGGTTATTTTGGGAGACGTTTGCTCGCTTTGCTCTGGATTGTGCTTTGTGAATAGAAGATAGAAGAAAGGGGAAGGATTACGCAATGACAACATAGAAGATGGCGACGTATATAACCTGTTATTTTGTAGGGTAAAGATCGAGATAAGAAACCATTTAAAATGGGAAGTCATAGTGGTGAACACTTCGCTCAAAGTTTACTTGACTTTTTTAAAGAAAATGGCATTGATATAAAAGACTACCGTGGTCAAAGTTATGACAATGCCAGCAACATGAGTGGCAAGTGGCTTACAGATACTAATTTAAGAGTTGAATAAGTTTGCGGATTACATTCCACGTTTTTCTAAATTCACTAAATTTGGTTGGAAAATGGACATTGAAATGCACAATGAATGTTGTCAAGAAGTATTAATTTTCTTTGAATTCGTAGGAAGCCTGTACACACTCTTCTCTGCTTCTACCTATCTTTCTATTGCATTATCTGATGGTGGTGCTAATTCCCTATTGTGAAAAGAATGCCGGAGGCCAGGTAGTCAGCACGTGCAGATGAAACAAAAGCAATTTTACAGTCTTAGGTGATGTTTCAAATAACTATGATAAAGAAGGCAAAGTGTTCACAACAGGCTCACTGATTACTTTTAACCATGGTGAAATTGGAAACAGGAATAATAGACGTATTGTAGGATCAAATATTACAGTGTTTTCGAATTAACAGTACTTTTTGCAATCTTCTGACATAAACTTGTGTACATTATGAATCTTTGCATATTCAAGCTATGCAGTTTACTTTTAGACATTGAACAAAAGGCCAAGGAACTGACTGAATGTTAAGATTACCAACAACAAACGAAGAGAGAACACTGGCAAAATAGCAAGTGTGATGATTCCAGCACTCTTGATCCACTGTTCTCAGAAGTTTAAAAGCATTTCTATACTGTCAAAACGTCAGAATGTTTATCAAAAGTTGAATGGTGTATTCTGGTTCCTTCATCAGTTATAGCCGTTTACACCTGACGAGATTTCATAGAGGTCATCAAATCTTATCAAATCATATCCGGAAGATCTAGAAGAAAGTCTTGTTGAAGAATTTGGGCAGTTTGCTGAACTGTTAAAACTGACATTGCTTCTCATATTGGTCCCAAACAGGACATTTTAGCGTTACACTTTTACCTTTTGATAAGCAACTGGAGAACGCACATTCGCAAAATTGAAAAGGATTACCATTGAACTAAGGAGCACCATGGATCAAAACAGATTAGACAGTCTCACTCTAATGAGCATTGAATATGAATTTCTGCGTGAAATAGACATTTCCAGTACCATCAATAAATTTGCTCCTGCTAAATCTATACCTTTTCCTGGGAAAGTTTAAAAGCAAACAAATTAAAAAATACGCCATGCAAATTTTAAAATACGGCAACCAAATTAAGGAATGCGACAACCAAATAAAAAAGACGCCAACCAAATTGAAAAGGCAAGCGAACTATGAACATGAGTAAATCACATAAATGCACTGCTACAGTGGCTGCAAATGGTAATTTTGTAAGTGAAATGTGTCCCTTAATAAAATTCATTGGGTCTTTTTTTTGTTATTCCCCAACAAAAGCTAACGTCCATAATTTTTAAATACAATTTTAAATACGACTTTTAAATAAGAAAAAATTCAATTTAATCTGGGGGCAAAGATTAAATTGAATTTTTTCTCACCGAAATAGATCCAAAATGCTGAGTTTTTATTGTTAGTCCCCACTACGAAAATAAAAACCCTATTCCTAACCCCAGTGAGAATTGATATATTAAGTTTATTTCGTTAGGTGTAACGAAATAAACTTAATATATCAATTCTCACTGGTTACGAAAATCTCGGTCTGGTGGAAACTAACGAAAAATCACCCAAATACTATGCGATATATTGCTAATTTTTTGAAGTGTCTAACACATCTCTATACGAAAATCTTCGGTCGGTCGGTCAGTTCCGTTTATGTAAAGAACAGAAAGAGGAAGTCGGGGGTATTTTCCAGTTGCTATTACGTCAAGAAGATAATGTGTGACGTCATTAAAAAACATCTATGCTGATCAATAGATGACGTATCAAACGTTTGTTTTTTACAGTGTTGCCAAGTATAGTTTGTATAGCTAAAACTGTTAAACTTTGCAATTTCCAGCTAACTTTATAGCCAAAAATGTTATATATATACTCATTTAAAGTCCACTTATCAACTCCAGAACGAATTATTGATAAAGATTATTCACTTAATTTAATTTAAACTTACTAATTGTTTTTTTAACAACCAGATTTTCGGGTGAACTATCCTCAACTTCCTCTTCCCCCTGCTATTATTACCACAACTAGTAATGCTGCTACTACTTCGTTTAGAATCCCTTTGAAATTGGAAATCACAGATATTGACGTAAGGATGGTGGACACATCGTTGAACATTTGATAGCATTAGCATTAGCCTCTTCAGGTTATGCTACAAAGATCTGACAACGTGACTGATCTGGAACCCAAATTAAAAGATATACAAGACTGTTCTTTCTCTCGAACGGTCAGTTTTGTGATCTGGGACTAAACTAAAAATGTGTACGGCTTAGGGGTTAGAGTTAGGAATAGGGTTTTCGTTCAGTGCATTTATGTGATTTATCCATGTTCATAGATTAAGTTCGCTTTGTATTTTTAATTTGGTTGCCATATTTTAAATTTGCATGGCGTACTTTTTAACGTATTGTTTAATTTGGGCGGTTTATTTTTTAATTTGCTTGTCTTACTTTTAAACTTGCTCGGGAAAAGGTACAGAAGATATAACTTTTAAATTGTAGTTTTGTTACTTTTGACATTTGATACCAACATATAAGTACTACTATTAATGTAATGGCTGACATATTTGTCGTCTTATCTGGTTGTTTAACAAATGAAAAAGAAAATTACTTTACTATGCTAGTAAAAAGTTATGTGTTTTAATATCGATCTGTAGTTTTTAAATCTAGGGACTCTTTAGAACATATACTACAGTCCCCACATCTGCTTAATCCGACCCTGTAGACATATCTCGTCGATTGACATGTCACGATGGCTGACAGAGAAGAGAGTGGACGTGTGTGCATTTTGGAAAACCACTCTCCAATAACTATCTTACTGTAATAAAAAATCTTTAAAAAAGGTTACGAAACAACAATGTAATAAGATTTTTCATTTTCGTAGGCTGATTATCTTCTTTGTCTAATGTTAAGACTGTCGATATACAACTCAAATTTCTGTCCTTGTGGTTGAGAGTGCTCGCTTAATTCAAATTGTTGGTGGGGAGAAAATGAGAGGTTAAAGAAGGGATCAAGTTTCTTCTACAGCCAATCAAGGAACCCATTTCGTTTGACCACTTCCGACCGCACGGAAGGGGGCAATAATGTTTTAGCACCCCTTTCTGCTGCTTCTGATTGACCAAGCAAGCATACTTATATATAAATCATGGGACCTGATTACGCGCTGGTTAGTATATTATCTACCTATTTCTGTTCACCGTATTGTTCTGTAAAAAGAGACTCCTCTCTTTCCTTATCAGTTGTACATCTGAAGAAGGCTGTAGACTAGATCGGTGAAATGTTGTGGAACAACATCAGAAACGCAAAAAATGAATTCAATCGTCCCAACAAATCTTGGAATAGCATCTTATATATTGTTGGAATTTCTATTTAGAAACAGCATAGAAACAGATATAAGCGTTTAAGAAAAGTAAGAAACATAACTGTACAACAACTCTGTAAATTTGTATGGGACATTGACATTATTAAGTACTTTCCTCACCAGAGCCTTGCAGGGATCTGGGCGGTGAGTTATACACAATTCAATAGACACGATCTTTGTCTGCACATCTTGGTTTGACCTTTAGTTCTCATCATCATTATCATCATCATAATCAGCCTTTAAAGTCCATTGTTGGACACAAGCCTTCCCAGGGTTTGCTGTTGTAATTGTAAGACATGTGGGAATGATCGACCTTACCCTGCCACGCGGGACCATGACATGTTGGTAGGGATGGACTGATCTGAGTCTGGCAGATTAGTCTTGGCATCATCGACAACGCAGAACGTACTCAGTACGGTCCTAGACTTTTTCGTTGCAAGCTTTTTGACTTCTCCGTTAAAAAACCGTAGTTTTCTTAGAGCTTCGAAAATGACGTCTGTTTTCTTTGATTGTCTTTGACTCCAAATAAATGACTTCTACTAATTACTATACGCGGGAGTAAATCATCGATTTTAGTAACTGCGACAAAAAGAATGTAACTTCAGGTCTGGGCCTCCCAAGGGGATTTCATAAGGCGGTGCAAAGCTATCTCCCCCCCATACTATATTCGCTCGCCGATAAACGATAGAGTTAACCTGGACATATCATATCGACTTAGAAATGTAACTCACGCCAACCCCCTTAACTCTCTCAGGTCCCCTTTTGACCCCCAGCCCCCGATGCGATGCACTGGCTGCACCCCCAACCACCATCTCTCAGGGGCCCTGCTTCAAATTCCAGCAAGAGTGGCCTTCGGTGTCAATCTTCTGGATAAATATTTACATTATAAACTCCTTATACTTTTGTATAGTCTTTTTTAGACATCTCGAAGTGTATCTTTATCATTACTTTTACCGTAAGAATAGAAAAAATCCTCTATCTGTGGATTAAAATACAACATATCCAAAGAAAAATAATGTGTTATTGGTAAACAAGAGAAAATAAAGAAATGTATTGTCTATTCAATTCTACAGAGACCAAAAAGTGTGTACTACATACATTTAAGCATTAGAGCATTCAGACACTTCCGATGGGTGTGTTAAAACAAATCATAGCTTATGTTTTAAACGAATTATAGATAGTTTACCAAAACTAACGTAGTCTGTTACAAGATCACAAGAGTGGTGCACCCATTGAGAATCGAACTCACTACATAAGTGGTCTGCTCTGCAAGACTTACTTGCTAACTATTACTCTCCTACAGGCGCCAGTTTCAGTCAAATATACCAAGCAAACCACGGTCACATCAAGGGCGATAACTTAGCTTTTTCCAGAAGAGTTCCTTCCCTTGAACGCAAAATGTTTGCCCACTAGTACTACATGGTAGAGGAGAGCGGGGCTAGTTGTTCCAATTTTACTATTTCTACCCCCACCCCTCCCCTAAGAAACATTTCTGCTGTAAGAACGGCATTATGTTTATTCTCGTAAACACCAAACAGAAAAAGGAGACATTGCTTCATTCCGAGATATAACAGAGATTACCATTCAAAGTAACTATATAACTTGCCCCATGAGATGGGCTTGTCCATATCTGAGAGATAAGGCAGATCCCTTGCAATGTTTTACGGAGGTCTGTCCGGAAAGTATCCAGCTATATCATATTGAAGACTACAAATAGCCTGCCTAGGGCAATGGTACCTTATTCCCCTTCAAAGTAACCCCCACCTTGGGACCTCACACACTTATCCCAGCGTACCTTCTGTAGTGTCTCCCAGCTCGTGGGAATCTCTCTGAAAGGGAAAGATGAAGCAAACGAACAAAGGACAAAGACAAATGTGTTGTTTACTGATCGCCGTCAGCGAGAGAACTGTTCGTCGTCTCACTTTGAGCGATCTTTTCATCGGTTTGCCTGGCGCATGACCGGGGACTCACTTCCGTTTTATGGGTTTGTGGCAAGGGAGGTAACTCGTGGTATTTGCTCCTTTGTGCAGCCTGGCAGGACATTCACACCTTCCACTTTTCAAAAGAGTCTGCGAAGTCCTCTTTCGCGATTGCTTCGTTGCGTTCTGCTTAATCTCGCCCCCCCCCCATTCTCCCTGGGAGAAGCCACATCTGGACTGTAGCGTGGCTGACACACTAATCACACTCGCGGTAATGCAGTGTTTTGAAACACTGAATGCGACGGTCACACAGTACACATGCTCATTCAATGGCGTCTCACTGTCGACTAAGTAACCCCATGGTAGAGAGTATGTTTAAGTATACGCAATAAGGTCCCCTTGGTTGCCAAGTTACATCAAGGCCGCGCAACTGGTTCTCGAGATATTTAAAATGGCTGGATACTTTCCGGACAGACCTCAAAATTAAACAATCGGAAGAGGGGAGAAATCAAAATAAATCTTTTCAGTAACCCCGGAAACCGAATTGACGCCGCTGTGTGGACGTTGTTTTCTTTGACAAACATAATGGTTTTATGTGGAAAATGTATAAAAAGAAAATAAACCATCTACTTTTAGTTATTATATTCAATTCAAACGCATATGCTTGATAGTTATAGGTGAATTTAGTGTGACGAACTCGATGTGATGAATATTATCACGACGGTAACACTTTAGCTACGCCCTATCCTAGTGGAAATACTTCATTGGGATTTTATATAGAACATAGTGTAGGGTTTGAGGTTACGATTAAAATAGAATTAAAGTTAGTAATGGGGATAAGTCAATTAATGTTGAATGAGAACGTAAATGGCTTCTCTATTCAAAAGTAGCGGCGAAAATGGTGGCTAGTATGTAGCATTAGCTGTAGTAGCCATCTCGTAGTGAGAGTGATAACTAGTAGTAGCAGTATCAATAGTAGTGGTAGTAGTTGTTCTCACTGGAAGAAGAAGATGGAAGATATGTACCACGTGGTCAATGGTGAAGAAGACAAAGGCGAGTCCGCCATGTTGGATTTTTGGCGGGCGAATATGAACAAAGACACGATTATTGTAAATGGATTTCTATCTATAGAAATGAAATAAATGTTACATTTTATAGAAAGCATATACACGAAAAATGACGTACATATATGCAAATCGAAAACGAGGTAAAAAACGTGTAAAGAGTTTTAGAGAGATTGGTGTGAGTGAAGATAGTGTCGGCCTAATGCTGTACTGAAATGGATTTGTCTGTGATACAGAGGTTATATTCGAACCGTGATATCTAGTGATAGTCGCACCGAAAGATATGTTTATCGAGAGAAAGAAATCGGTTAAGAAAAAGGCATATGACAGAAAGGGAAAATATATACCGGTATAGAATAAGCAGTTTATAATCAGAAAGAAATTTAAGACTTGTGTCGCTAGCCTGATGTGATGGAAACTAAAAAGAGACCTTTGGTCATTTTGATCTCGAAGAACCTATATGTGAGGTGTGTTTTCCTAGTTTGGGCGAAAGGGAATATGAAGAGAATGACCGAAGAAATATCGGCATTTTTAAAAAAATGCCCACATTAAAAAAGAAGTAGAGATTTGAAAGCTCATATCAGCCCTAGGCTACTAGGGTACTAAGTGAATGAGGAGAAAGGTTTTACGTGCGAGAGGTTGACACGGGCTAGTGAGTCCTGAGCCCTAGGCGGGGCAGCAGGCAGCCATGAAAATCCGTATAAACGGGTTTTTTTATATTAGTGCCGACGTCACGGAAAAAAGGAAGCTATATTTAGTTTGGTATTTCATATGGGTAGGCTGGCTTCACCGTGATGATAAAGCCAGCTCGATATTTATATCCCTATTTTTGTATTTATTGAAAGCGACCGCTACAATAGAAAGGCTTGTATTCTATTTCCTTGCAGTTGAGTTTCAATGACGTTTCTTTTTTTCAAACAATCGGATATGTTTAAGCTTACGCAAGCGTAATAAATAATGTTATTGATTGGACGCATGGAACCGTGAAACAATGGTTAGCCTAGCATAAAATTACGTCTGTATAATGAGTTTGATTTTTACTGGGTGCCCCACACTTGTGAAATTATGCCAGACTAAGCTAATGAGTATCTTACCATGGAGAAATGATTAGCATAGTTTCGCAGATCATTATTGGAGGGAGTTCGGTCTGATTGGTGGATACACCACGTTTGTGGCGTTGTGCCCTTCTAAGCTAAGCTAACTAAATATCAATGATATCGATTCTCTTTATAAAAAGCCTATGAAATAGGAATCACTTTACAGGGAAGTATGAACGCATAATATGAGAGTTTATAACTGTATAGTTAAACCAGCCAATCTCAACCGGGGTTCCTCAGAATCCTAGAGTTCCACGTAATCTTGTTCATATTGTAAATAAATTTCCAAACTTCATTTTCATTAATCAAAACTATCATTAGAAAATGTTTTCTTTGTATTAAACCAGTTATTTGATAATTTTGTCATATCTAAGATCTTATTATTTTTTTATATAAGTGTATAAAGTTTATGAAAAACATTAATTTTATGAAAGGGAGGCTAAGCTTATCAATTCTTTTTTCAATGAAATTGACTCCCATTTTATATTTTTTAAATATTAAATGAAGGAGCAAAATGTTCAAGCATAGCATGTTTTGTTGTGTGTGATAAAAATGTATTGTTGTGTGTAGCATAATGTCGGGTTGACTTTCAAATACTGACTGACTAACAACGTTCAGAATTTATTATTTATAGCTTTTTAGAGGCTCCAGAAACGATTATTTTTGGATTCTATTTTCCGTATTTTTATTGACTGAATATATTGCTAGGCTTGTGCTGATTGGCCAAGAGATTTTATTTTTATGTTTGGCGTCCCAATTTTTTTTCCATCATTTTTAACCTCCCTTTTTTCTTTCTTTTTTTACAAAAGTTATTTTTCCTTGTTTGCGGTCTGGGATTGATAGTGTTCACTTCTGATGCTATACCAATGTGGAAGTACTAAGGTCGCCAGTGAAACAGTTGAAAAGTGTAGAAATGTATTTGGCAAGAAAGGAAGACAAAAATCATAACAAAATTTACGATTATTACAATGAACAGACCGTCTTTGGTCGACGAGTCGACGTGACAGCAATGTGAGTAGAGTTCAAAGGTATGTCAGGTCGTCATGAATAATGTTAATGTGAGTTCATGCATAGGTTATCACAATTCGGTGTAATAGTTGTGGGTTGATGATACCAAGATGAAAATAAATGCAGTAAACGGCGTTTGAATTCAGTGAGTAAAGGATTGGTGGAGATATGAGATTATGAGTTGTTCACAGAACCAACTTACAGCTTGAGTTTGGAGTCCTTTTTATACAGGTAAAGTGGATCCCAGAAAAGGTCAGGTGAAGCTAAAACTGATTGGATGTTGTAACGTTCTGGTTGTATTTAGTACCTCTGTTCGCTTTGTTAGTCTTTTTCTGTTGTAGCTGTGTGAGATTAGAATGCTTTTGATTCGTAACCGTGCTTAAGCGTGTTAAGAAAAGAAGACGGAACAAGATAACACGTATGATAGGGTTGTTCACCTGGTAAGAAGTGGGCCTTCCCCGTTCCCACTTCCGGTCCGCGTTTTCTGGGACCGGAAACGGAATGGGGGTTGCTGGGAGATTGCTTCGGCATGTTTATTGGTTTAACATATACATACATTTATATAAACATTACATATGTAAAATATATTTTAATGTACCAAGCTTCGATTGGCCAGACACACTTAAAATAATAAAACTCCTTTGGCGAGATAGTTTCGACCTGACCGACATAGTGGAGAGTTCATTCACAATTTTACTGGCCTCTTTTACACTACCCAGTTCCAGTACCTGTGTTTGTTTGTTTTTATCTCACTGTGTAAAACAATTGTATACGTAACGATCGAATCCGAGTACTTAGTGTCTATGCGATATAGAATTTTAAAATATTATTTCAGTCTAAGCCTAAATATTCAATCTTGTCTATGTGAAGATCTAAAACTATCCAAATGAAAGCCACCGGGTAGAATTTAGTAAAAATGTACTAAAAGTTTGTTTTCTTCAGTGTTGCGCACAACAATATACAAAGGAAGCCGCTTGTTGTGATCTCTTTGGGACAGGGTCCTTTGGATAACAATAACCGGCTGATAACACAAAGCAAATGATATAAAAACATTAATATGAAAGTTATTGGCTTCAAATTATTATTTATTTGACTTATTAGAACTTATCTTATTACAAATATTTATCTTGTGTTGACTGTTATTTAAAAAAAGAATTATTTCGTGTTTACTGTATACTGTTTGCATTTAGTAGTTCATCATACAAACTTGTTTATACTCATGATGCTTTGAAATTCTGCTTATCTATGTTGCACGCCGCGACGAAGTCTTTTTTTAGGAGCTACTCGCATATCTGGGCATTGGTTGGGGGAGCTTTTGGAATTTCTCTTTCTAGATTTGGTTCATTTGCTTCTTCTAATTTAGAGTCTACATCGGTAACAGCTTGACATATTTCCGACACTGCTTCTTTTGACACCTATAACAACTTTTAAATACGGTTTACCTGAACATTTTGATAACAATACCCGGAACTTTGATTATAGTAAGCGGATAATCATTTTAAATAAAGTGTTTGGGACCGACTGATTTTGATAATAACCAGGGTCTCCGAGAGGAATTTTATAAAGCGGTGCAAAGCTGACCCCCCCGCCATCCACACACACTCACTGAACAAACACCCTCGTCCTTTAGCCACCCTGTTTTCATCTGTTATAACTCTTTAAGCACGCCATACTATATTTGCTCGTCAATAAACGATAGTTAACCTATTTATCAACTTAGAAGTTTAACTCTCGAGCCCTCTTTAACTCTCTCAGGCCCCCTTTGGCCCTCTGGACCCCGGTGTGATTCACTGACTGCACCCCCTCTCAGCGGTCCGGACAATAACCGTTTCGGTTTGTGTTTGATAACATTAACATATCAGTGATTATAATAAACTGCTTTCTCTACGTTCAGAAATTACTGGTTAATTCTATAATTACGGAATTTAGAAGTTCTGAACTGACAGAGAAGAAAAAGGCCTTTCGCAATTTCTTTTTCTTCCCCTCAACAAATAGTAGACGGATCGATCGTGAAAAACAATTTTTAAAAATCTATAGTAAAATATCAATTATTCCCCTTGGAGATTTGGAGTTGTCTGCCCTTGACAATGACAAGCAGCCTGGTTGGCAAAAAGATGGCAGTGTCCAACTTGGGTTGGCCCTCTCTCGGGTACCTGGGTCAGATATTCTCTCCGCTGACCCCAGGTCATGGACAATGGGTCAGTGTTCGACCAGGAGGCTGGTGGTTCTACCCTAGGACTGTACACTACTTACAAATCGCTTCCCACTTGTGTGTGCTGTTGTTTTTGTGCAGTGTCCCGGTCACATTAGCCACAGAACTTGACCGTACGGCCTTCGTCCACATTCGATTATCCGATACTCAGCCTCCTTCGTCGTCGTCAGAACGGAGTTCGAGTCCTCCTAATGGATCGTCCAATACTTCAGGGGAATCTCCGTCTGCGACGACGTCGTCATCATCTACATCCCAAAATAATAATAATAACAACAATAATAATAATAATAGAAGAGATCGGACTACTCAGGGCGGAAACCTGGGAGGAAATCTGCAAAACGGACACTCTGCTGACCCCAGGGGCACAACCCCTGAGGCCCACCGTGAAGTACACATGAAAGGCTGGTTTGCCAAAGCTGGCAATGTTAAATTCGCCGAGGGACCCCTCCATCTGGTACGTAAGCGTATATTTTTCTGTACTATCATACTATGGCATATGCACTAAAAGTTTATTTTGATTTAAAAAAATATATATCTACATAGATTGGTTCAGGTTGCTCACTTATCCAATTTCTAATTTCCAATTTTTAACGTTTTAGATTATTACAAAATTGTGTTATTTCATTAATGTGTGATATTTTTGTTTTAAATCGAAAATGATTACTAGTATTGCCTTATAAAGAAAAGTAAACAAATAGAACTACCTCTGTCCCATAAACGTTGTTACATTTATATATTTATTTATATGCAATGGTTACCACTATTATGGGACAGGGGTAGTATTTCACAACCTGAATGCCAAAGAAAGAAGGCATTAACATGTTTTAGATTATTACATTAATCCATTTTTATTTTTTGTTTTATAGCTTAAAACAGGTACCCAAATGTTATAAGTGGCAGTAATTACTACATTCGGGTACTTGCAAAATCTGCGATTCTTAGCTAAGGTGTGGTACCTGCATTATGTGTATTGTGTAGGTACGCGCGTTACAGACATATGGCATTAATTAATAATTCATTAATTATAAAACTAAAGCTAAAAATGGATTGTTTTAATTAAAGTGGTGTGCATGTCCATTGCGCGCACACACACGTATGTGTGTGGAGAGACAGAGACAGAGAAAAACTTGTTTTGATAAAAAAAAAAGTTACGTTCGGTTAAATTCACACACGACTGTTGTTACATATCTTTTTCTTATTAATGGTTATTATTTTGCAAGTAAAAACCCCTACACAGACACATAATTGGGCGCGACACATTTTCTAAAAAGTGTGTGTGTACTGTCTAGAGGAGTAGTGAAATCGTAAACAAACTTTATGAAAACAAACAATGATAAGTCACGTCTTCATTCTTTCTGGTAATTGTTGTAATGATATTCAGGGTGATTTATACATAGAAAAAGGTTATTTAATTGTATCACTTTATTTTCAGTAAAGGTTAGATTTGAGAACAAACAAGATATCCAAGAGAAAAAAAACGGCAACCCAGAAAAGGCGACCAATTATGTCCCACCCATTTGTACACTGGCTTAGACTTTTTGTGATGAATTTTATTTCGGTTCTTCTTCTTGATATCACGGCACATATTTCTCCTAACACAGACGATTATTGATTGTCGGTATTATTTATTATTTGTGGCATATAAGCAATATTGTAAGTGTTTAAAATGTTTCACAAATATAAAAAAACAAAAAATCTAGAGGCGAATAAGTAAAAAGTAAAAACTGAGTTTGAGTAAATGATTGATATTTTTTCGACGTTGGTGAATTTAGACAAAATAAAAATGTTGATGACGTAAGAAGACAAGAAAAATAACAGCAAATATCTAGATCCTCTTTTCGTAAGTTGTACCGGAGTCAACGAAGTCTAATTCAGTTACTTTTTTTCTTTTTTCTTTTTAAATATTTGTAAATAAATAAAGGCATTCATTAATGTTTCAGAAATATGAGTCCATTAAAACTGTTTCTCACAGCTATACAGTATTAAGAATTTTACAGGTACATGTCCCCCCCCCCCTTCGCCCGGTGAGGAAAGTTAATTGCGGTATACGAACAAGACTTATCCAAGATCAGAGAGTGGACTACTACCATATGATGAGCTAATGTTTTTCCCGTGAGAGATACACTATCTACCCGTAAGAAGAATATAAAAAAATAAGAATAGATTTTGCAAACACAATCCTATCGTAGTCCCAGATGCTGCGAGGAGAAAAAAGAAGAAAATACGTCTCTTTGAACTTACAATGTTATGTCTACGTAGGTACACTAATGAGTTTGTGATCTAATGATCAAAAAAGCATTTATTTTACACAACAAGTATTTATTTTTTAGCATAATCTCCTTCTTTGTCAATGTACTTAACCCAACGCTTCTCCATTAATCACATAGACCGAACATTATACAGTGAAACTTTCAGATCACAATTTCGTGAAGAATTGTGTCAGGCTACGGACTTAGTTTATATTTTTAGATAAATCAATAAGTTTGTAACTTAATGATGAAAAGAAAAAGTATTTTATGCAATACATATTTTTCAACATAATCTCCTTCTCCATAGACCACATAGATCGAACAATAACATTATACAGTACAAATCTCATATCCAAACGCTGCTAATAACCGTGTCAAGCTACAGACTTACTGATCCACCCTTGTATACAAGCTTACTCCACTAATGGGACTCTTAATGAAAAAATATGAGTCTTTGTTTTTAGTCTGTGATAATTTGGTGCATTTCTGCTTAGAGTTGGTCCTTATCATTGCCGAACGATTTAAGCTCTTTTAAATTGGTCTTAGGGTGGAGCCATGTTCCTGGTTTCTGTTGAATTATTATGCTATTAAGTTTCATTTCACAAAATATATCAATAAAATTGTTTTTTTAATTATTTCTTCTAAACGATATCATTTTTTTCTTTTGTTATTATTCCTTAATCATTATCATCATTACTTCAATGAAAATCTTTACTTTTGCTGATATTATTGTAGGAATGATAGGTAATAAAGTTGGTGGAGAAAGTAAGTGTAAGTATTAAAAGTAGCCAATAATAATTACAATACAGTAGTAGTAACGTGTAAGGAAGGAATTGCTGCTACGGAGGTAAAGTGTTCCACACATGGATGTCATGTGGTGTGAAGGAAGGTCTCCGATTGGCTGGAAGGGTTGTGATGTCATGGAGAGATTTGAAGAAATGCCATCTTGATTATTTCGAATCGTCTGCCCATATATAGTGATTTGTGTGGCCATTTTAAACAATGCAAGACACAAAGATGTGTGTCTTAAATAAACAAGAGAAAACAATCCATAGAATAGAGAATAAAATAATGAGAAAGTCAAATGCAGATATGTGTAGACATACAAATTAACTTTACATTTAATAAACAGCACATATAACAATTGAGTACATAAGTTTTATGCTGCAAAAGAAAGCATGAAATATTTAAGTAGGATATATCTTAAGCTAGTGAGTAAATTACTGGAAGTTAGTCTCGTAAATTGTGAAGTAAAATTAGGTGATGTTAGATTGGTCATTCTTTTTTATCAACTGATAGTGTTTGTTTTGAATACAGAGTCAGTTATAACCCAGTGATGTACCAGAATATCAATCCGGTCGGATATCCGGTGCTGGATTCACAAAAAATTATCATTGCCACCAGTTTCAAATTTTAGCCACCCAATATTTTTTAACAGATGTGGATTTTGATTTTTTTACTTATTTTATTCTTTTGTGAATCCAGCACCAGATATCTGACTGTTTTGATATTCTGGTACATCACTAGTTGAACTGAAATATATGGTTATAGTTGAAACAAAATATATTGCTATCAAGATGCGTGAAATCAGTGTTGGAAAAAGCAAATGATAGAAAGAGTTATACTAGTCACAGTTAGTGGTCTGGGTTTTGGCTGATGCTGATGCCGATATTTAGAGAGCAGGGCGGCCAATTGCTAATATATAAGGTCGATATGTTTTGCTTTGCATCTAAAATAAAATGTTCCCAATATGTTCAAATATTTGAAAATAAAAAATGTGCATTGTCTCTGTTATGAAAACTATTTTATTCACCTACCATATTTTTTATTTCTTCTGTTTTGCTTCCACACACAACCAGCCAACAGCTAAAGAAGCCTAAGCATATCTTCCCTTCTTTTCATTCCCTTTCTTTTATAGGAAAGAAAGAAGACTAAGAACCAACATGACTGCATGCACCCTCCATCCAAACCCCCTAACACTGTGTTGTACGGTCGCCTATCTGGATTTTTACTACCCCACTTCCGACTCAGTCAACCCTTTGATCTTGCCAAGTTGAATTCATGAAAGATTATGTGCTTTTTTGCTCCCCTCTCTTTCAACCTTTCAGTTTTAATTTTAAACTAAAGGGTACTTTTTTTTATTAGAATAAAAATCGGCCTCATTATCTCAATAATCAGCTGATGCCGATTATCTCAAAATGTCAAATATCAGGCCGATTAATCAGCTGGTCAATTAATCGGTTGACCTCTAGTCACGGTATCAAAGAGAAATGTGCAGGTCCAAAACGACTAGGGCCTTTTACCAGCGTTGGAGGTAGGAAAGTCATAAAGAAGAAGAAAAGAAAAGTTATCGGAAAAGGGGACTATACTTATTTACGTATTTCTATTTATTTGGACCGTCTTCAACTTGGTGATTAAACTATCCTGGTATTCATTCCTTATTTTCGTATAAATTACTATCAAATAGGAAAGTGGCTGTTACAAAGTCTTTGATTATTTTTGTATTCCTTCTCACTGGTTAGGTGGCTTACCAATAAAGAATTTATGAAAATATTCTCAAAAAGCAATTTTCAACAAACCTCCGGCTATGTGGGTGAAGCAAACAAGGCAAAATTAAAGAGATTCTATCCGAAACCCCTGATGTACCAGTTTTCCCTGTTGAAAGTTGCTCTACAACTTCTATTTTTAGCGAAACCAAAAATGAATAAAAATCTGTGCTAAATCCCATTAAAATCAATGCCCTTCTAAACACACAAACCTATTGACATTTTCATGTTCAAAAGAATTTGAAAAAAATCATTTGTCAAATTGAAACATTTTTAGGTAAAACTAAGAAAAGAGAATTTTCAAACGACAATGGCAAATGTAACCTAATTGTAGATTTCAGTAAAGTTTACTGAAATGTACAATGACGTTACTGAGTAAACTTTTCAAAAAGTGATTCCTTTGTCAATTACATCCAGTACATATTCACTGAATGAGATTTGGACAATGACTCTTGTAAACAATAAAACATGTGCTTAAATAAATTGTTTTAAATATAGTTTTAGAAAACACACAAAACCTCAGTCTATTCATATTTGTACGTGGGTTTAAATCAGTGTTTCTTAAAGGGGTGAATGGTTCACCTAAGGGTGAACAAAATTATTTTGGGGGTGAACAAAACTAGAGGGGTTGAACGATGGGTGAATGAAAGGTGAATGAAATAGGAAGAATGAATGACTTAATTACTCTAATTATTTTGGAAATTCTCTTAACAAGTGTTTGCGTTTTAAAACATGAAAAAGAACAGACTCTGTTCGAAACCTGCAACATTGTTTATACAATTTTTGACAGCATTTGGTTACATTTGTCAACATTTGTTTCTCTAATAAAACTATGTTTCCAATTGATTTTTCAAGTTAATCCCCTTTAAATTTTCGAAACAAAAATAAATAATCATTGCATCAAAGATAAAATAAAAATATTGTCCGAAATGCAACGTAATTCATTGGAGAATAAAAAAGTTATAAATATATATATGAAGTGTATACATTAATTATAAACACTGTATAGAATTTTTGTAGAAGGTATGTACAGGTATTTTACAGTAAGCTCATAAATCTGGAACATATTCAAAACATAAACAAGAAAAAGAACTGACAGCAACGTTGTTTATACAATTTTTGACAACATTTGGTAAAATGTATTTGTTTCAAATGATTTTTGAACTTAATCCCCATTAAGATGTCCAAAACAAAAATAATTAATGATTGCATCAAAAATAAAATGAAAAATATCGTCCGAAATGCAATATAATTCATTGGGAAATGAAAAAGATGAATTGCTTGCTTAGTTATAAACACTATATAGTCACCTTTCTTTCTTTCTTTCTGTCTTGTACTTTCTATTTTTTATCTCGAAAATTGATCTAAAAAAAAGGAATAATATGACTTAGTGTGACGTAAAAAAGAAAACAAATATTTCACTTTTTTCGCCAGCTCTCTTTAACCTTCCTTTCTCATGAATGCTTCAATCAATTCAAATTTGGTCTGAATGAAAAACTTTTTGGCATTCAGAGAACTGTCGAATTTCCTCGCACGTTAAAATTTTTAAAAGGTATAGCCTTTGATAATTAAATTTGCTACTAGCCAGTATAATCTAAGGTAAATAATTCTGTTGTTTTTTTAAGCCATCTGTTATTTTTCTCCGACTTATGTACCGTTATTTCTCCATAAAACTTAATCAAATTAAACTAAAAAGTTGCCAAGAAGGACAATAATTTTACTTAACTTTCCAGTTTTTTGAATTCTAGAGTAAGGCATCCTTAAAGACCCTCCATAATTTGTTTAAAAACAAGGTGAGCAGAATTTATATTTTCCATAAATTATCTTTTAAATCGGGGTATATTTTTTTAGCCTAAAAATTTTCTAATACAAATAATTAGGATTATGTTTTATTTGCAGGAAAACTTTTCAAAAATATCTTCGGTCCTGCAGATTTTTCTCCAATCTTTAGACATGTACTCCCACTATGGAGAGTATCTAATGTATAATTCTCTACATAATTTAATATGTCACCGGAGCGTTTCTTAAGTGATAATTTTATTCAACTTTTTGAACATCATAAAAATATGTACAGAAAATTAGGAATGATTAAAAATCAAAAGATAACTTAATGAGCCCCCCTCCCCCCCCTCATTACGGGCCTGATCAGAGGTGAACAAAGTTTTGTGAGAAAGACTCAAGGGTGAACGACTCCGAAAATGTTTATGAAATATTGGTTAAAACAACAGTTATTTTTATAGTTTTCCTGAGTTGTGAAAGATGGTCCCACCATCTGACCCACATCATGTGCCTGCTGTATTCTAAAAGTGGGACATCCAGACTTCATATTTGAAGCGATTATGTTACATAAGGCACGTGAGTATAACATGTCTTCAGACCAAAAACGTTTAAATTGGAATGGCATATCACATAACAACGCCTTTAAAAATTTGGACAATATTAATTTTAAAACTTCCGAAAACATCTACATGCTCCTTTACATTTTCTGGTACTCATTGTTCTGCCATCCATTTGCTCAAACTTTTCAAATAGGTTAGCCGCTGCCCTTCATCTTGCTTTCAATGCCCCCTGTGAGCGTTAAGTTATTGTGTTACATAAATGTTTGCTGACGCTTTTCCAGAGGAGGGCAAAAGGTTATATTTCCAGCCGGCAAAAGGATATATTCGGAATATATCTTAGTAGCAACCCTATTACTAGTGAATAATAATACAGCTTCTTTATGTGGTAACATTAATTTGAAGTTTCATAAAACAATTATACTGTACCGTTATCCTTTATTGACTGTAAGGTTCCAACTTTCAAACTCTTCGTCCTCAGTGAGAAGGACTGATCTAGGGGGTTCAAATGCCCTGTTTACTCCCACCCCCTTAATGGACGCCCATGAGTATGTTATTAATTTAAAAAATGATTTAACATTTTCATGTGAATAAACAAATAAACAAACTTTGATTTGAAAATTACTTCTTTCATCTTGTCAACCTCTGTTAGGAAGTTTTAAAATTAACATCAGTTTGGAAAATGATTGTCGTAAAATGTCAAAAATAATTTTCTTTTCAAATTTTCACCTTGTTAAGAAATCTTACTATAATTTACCAAATGTCTGTTCGTCTGTCTGTCATCGCATAACTCAAGGATGGCAGGAGCTATGGACACTAAATCTTATAGGGTTAGGAATGGGACCCTGTAGCATGTTTTTAGCATATTAGTTTTTGAAAATTCCAAAACTTTTGAAGTTTTTAGCAAGGGGTTTACAATGTAAGTGTAATGCTAAACTGGACACTTATTTTCTGTACTCCAGCTTAAACATTGGTTCAACATTGGCGCAAATCAACCAAATTTGGGAAGAACTTGGACTATTTGATTTAAAAAAAAAAAAATTTTTTTAAGGGGTTCTATTTACATGTAACTATAATGTGAATCCTTACTTTCCTTACTATATACATACATATGCACATTCTATTATTTTATTCTATTACATATTCATATAAAACAACTGGCTCTATTTGTCTCTCTGCCCCCCCCCCACCCCCCATAAACATTGTTTAGACATTGGTATGCATATTTAGTGGACCGTGGGGAAGAACTTGGACTATTTGGTTTTCCACCCCAATTTCTTTTTAGTGTTTTTAGAGTTTCTATCTACATGTAGCTATAATGCGAAACTGGACACTTACTTTCTGTTTGATATACATTCTATTATTTATTATAAAATAACTGGCTCAGTTTGTCACTGTACCCCCCCCCCTTTTTGGCATGCATACACAATGGACCTAAGGGAATGTTTTAAGGTAAAACGTTTTGAGAAAAGAACTTTAAGGGTTTTAGAGGTGGTGTTCTATTTACAATGTAACTATAATGCTAAACTGAACTCTTACTTTCTGTTCAATATACTAGCTGGAACTCGCCCTGTCAGGCGGGTTTTAGCTTGTAATGTAATAAAGGTAATAATTACAGCCCAATGCAAAAATTAAATAAATATCTACAAAAAATGAGCAAGATTAAATTTTAGGACTCCATTTGTATGCACCCCTCTCCACAAGCAATACATAAATAATAAAATATGTATATTTCTCTCTGAATTTCTGAGATGAGTAATTATCATTATTATACACTAATTTATTCAAACTGGTGTCCTCATCTTGATAGTCATGATGTTTTGGCCATTAAACCCTTTAGCCTTCTTCAGGTGCCTGTCATATTCGGTTACGTTCTCAGAATTTTTAACCAAACCCTTTATTCAATCCAAGTCTAGTTCCCACATATCATTCACTGCTATAGATAATTCCAGATTTGCATGTCAGTTTCCTGTAGGCAATATCAACCCTACCTCCTCCTTTATAATGGATTATACATCAAAGAATGTATCAACTGAAAATAGGAATATTAGTCTGAACAACTTGTGTATTAAAGATAGTAAAAGTGAATCATTTGATTAATAATGCTTCTGATATCTGAAAAGAAAAAAATGTAGATAATCATTTTCTTGAAAAAAAACCCCAAAACCACTAATCCCCTGTGAAGTTTGAAACTGGTCAGCTACACTTGGAGCCAACTAATCTTACCTTTTTCTTACAGACTAGCAGAGCCATACTTAAGGCAGTGCAGCTGCACAGGCCCCAAGATTTTAGAGGTCCCCCAAAAAATATAATAAAAATATTTTGTTTTTTTAGTGTTTCAATTTGTTTGAGAATTTATTATGTTACATAGAGATAGATTATTGATCCAAAAAGGACTTTACGTTAAATTAAACATCATCATTTTTTTGAATATTTCATTTTTGTGTTGATTTGTTTGAAAATAATAGGTAAATATAAAAACAGAAGGGTTCTCAAAAAATGTTATGCACTGGGCCCCATCAATGTGAAATTCAGCCCTGCAGTCTACGATATAATACTCTGAAAGAGTTTTTGACTCTTGAGACAACAGAATGCCATCACTGATAGACAAAACAATTGAAAACTGCTTTTTGTTTCTTTCTTTCAGATGCAACCTGAATGCAGTGATGCTGAATCAGAAGATGCAAAGACTGCAGCATCTGAATTGCCCAAAGACTGGATTGCCATTATGTATCATTCTGAGACTTCCTCAAATGCAGATAGCAATGACACAGAATCCAATTGCTCATCAGTTATTGAAAGGGTCAGTAATTCAAAGAGAAACACCATCTTTGCTAAAGACCAATTCTAAGCAACAATTGCAGTTTCATCTCTTTATGATTTTGCTTGTTTATGCCTATCTACGTTTTTTTTGTCTAACTAGTAGTGTACTCGTACCGTCTAAAATGATCGCATATATGAACACATTGTATTTTATATATGTGGATATGCAACTCATCTACATTATCATTAAGTAGGTTATATCCCTTTAGTAATAATGTTTATTTAATTGATTTTGGGTGTTGCAGACAAAAAATAAATATACAAATACACGTGGTGTATCATTATCGTAGATGCATTTTTGCTTTCTCCACATAAAAATATCTCATCTTAAATTTTTCTTTTTTATTAGATGAAATATTAATTATTTGACTAGTATTTCTTTCATGTTAATTTTAGTTGCTTTTCATCATAAGACTGTCATTCTATAGCCATCAGTAAACTGCTAAGTGAACAGTAGAATGACAGTAGTAGTAGTTTTGAAAAAGCAACTAAAATTAAGATGAAAGAAATACTAGTCAAAAATTGATAATGGTTGACAATGCTTCATCTAATAAAAACAATTTAAGATGATATTGCTACTACTAATGTTAGTTGTGTATATGAAAACAATAACATTCAATATGGTGCTGAGCAATCAGGGAAAAATAAAGAATGAGTTTATATGGTTAGATTTGATGTTCTGTCAGCAGTAGTGCTGATTTAACTCAATTGGTAAGAGCTGCTATCACAGTTAGAGAGGCTTCCTGAAGCAAGAGGGATGTACCTGTTTGCTAAGAAAAGTTCAGAGAATTTGGATATAAAGTTGTTGTTTCTTCTTGCTTTACGATCATCTGTTTTTTCAGGTGAAACGAGCTCTTATGTTGGGGGCATCAGCCATCATCTTGTTAACACTTAACCCAAAGATTCTTCGAGAGGTAAGAAATTCTTTCACATTTTCTCTCTTTTGTTATCTGTTATTTACTTTTTCCCACTTGAAACTTGTTGTTATTTACCTTCCATAGCTTGTAGGAATTTTGCAATCATTGTTTATATTTGCTATGTTGCTTTTAGTAAAAAGTTAAGGCTCTTAAATTCCTGGGATAGCTTTTCTTGGTTGAGCTTCTCACAGTAAATGACTGAGCACTAAAATGTAGACATCTGCATCATCAGTGTTGATTCTTTTTAATTGGAAAACAAAACTGGTTTAAATTAAAACAAAAGCATTGGCCATAGGGGGTAACTTTTTGCCTGAAATTAGGAATATTGGAGAGCAATATATATATATATATATAATATACATCAATAAGTCTGCTGATGAAAAAAGCATTTATTTTACACAACAAATATTTATTT
>VCCN01004036.1:153980-189396 GCA_006491835.1 Architeuthis dux | reverse complement strand
CTTTGTATATCTTCTTTGTGGCCTCCACTTCTCAGCCAGCCATGAACTAGCTCTCCAAATAGAGAAAGGTTGTTGGTATCCAATTGTCTTCCATCCCTGCCATACGGCCTGCTCACTGCAAGTGGATCTTTTTGCTGCATGGCCTCGATGCTTGTGCCTCTGGCTAACCTGAAGATCTCAATCTTTGTGAAGAAATCATTCCAGTACACATTGAGAATGGTGCTTAGGCAATGCTAGTGCAAGAGCACTCAAGTAGGCATAGGTGATGCTGGTATACAACCAAGGATTCAGAACTGTATAGGTGAGTGGGAGAACAATGGCTTTGTAAACTCTCATGTTTTGTCTTTCCTGAATTAGTAATAAAATGTTTGTCCCTTTTACTTTTTTCTCATTTAAATATTTATTAATCACTGCTACACACTGATTTATTGCTGGGTTTAGGTTATTCATGTGTTCTGACATTTATATCTATCTATGTATCTATCTATGTATCCAGACCTCGCTCAGCCCTAGCCGTTCATAATAGAAACTTGAAATTTTGCACACACATGTTTTTTTGAAAATTCTCCCCCTAAATAGGTTTTTAGAGGGGGTTCAATAGGCAATGTAAGTTTATGCTAAATTGGTCACTAGTTTGAAAATTCAGACCATATTTATTGATCACAGCCCAACAAAAGGTGAGAGAAGTAACTTATTCATTGATCACCCCTTTTTCCAACTTTTTAATTGATCACCCCCAGCACAGCATATATGGGTGGCAGTGATTCATAATTTCCCTTGG
This sequence comes from Architeuthis dux, assembly GCA_006491835.1. NCBI lineage: Eukaryota > Metazoa > Mollusca > Cephalopoda > Oegopsida > Architeuthidae > Architeuthis > Architeuthis dux. Next base: position 188,615 of record VCCN01004036.1, on the reverse strand, counting down.
AATGCTAGTTAATTATAGTTTTCTTTTGCCTTACTTTCAGCAAATTAAAAGCCAAAGCGAAGATTATGTTTAATGAATCCTACTTTGAACTGCAGGTAAGTAAATTGAGATTTCTTTTGGAGAGATTCCAACAAGAGAAATCATGCTTTTCACCTGTCTGGGGTTTTCTCTTCTGATTCTCAGAACAAAGTCATTGGATAACTCAGTTATCCAATCGGTACGGACCCGAAAGTCAGTACGGACCCGAAAGTCATTGGAATTATGCAAATAATACATTAATTTTTATTCTAATTGTTACAATAATGAAATTTTAATTAGTCTTGAATGTCAGTTGGTTAATTATTTCAGTTAATTATTGTGGATGACATTTAAATAACTGAAACATACTTATTTATTAATGATTTTACTATAGAAATGCATTGAAAATCAAGAAGATTGGGATTGTCAGTGGTCAGGAATTATTGCAATGGTTACTAACAGAATAGAGCTATTATATGTATAATGTAAATGCATTGTAATTGATTTTACTACAGAAATCCATTGAAAATCAGGAAGAAAGTTATAGTCAGGGGACAGGAATTAATACAAGCATTACTAACAGACAGAATAATGCTTTTATATGTATAATTTTGGATCTCTGTTTTACAAATCAAATAACTTTAATTAGTCGTTTTTCTCAGTGAAATTAGTTCAATATGTTATTCAAGTTTTTGTGTCTTTCAGAAATTCACAACACTTACTCTGTGGTCTACATGTGGGAAATCAAGCTGCTGGAGTTACCCCAAAATGAACTGCGTGGTTTGCTCATCCAATACATCCCCAAAGCAAGGAAAAGTAAGTAATTATTGTTGCTGTTATGGTGATTCTATTTATGAAGGAATTTAGTAAAAACTTATCATTATTATCATCTACTCTTTTCTCCATAAACCATTATTGCATGTCAGTGACAAGATTCCCTTTGGCCTAGATGATTGGTAATAGTTAGTAGTGTAGAGAGAAGTGGATTCATGCCTTTCCTAAGAGTACTAGAATGAAGTAAACACAAGCTGCCTTGGCCAATTCCATTTCTTGTGCTGATAACTGCTATGATCCTTACATCTCCACACACACATACAGATGACATTTCTATGACATTGGAAGCATCCGAAGAATTACAAAATATGCTAACCGACCTGAATAGGGAAAGTAAAAAAGTAGGTTTAAAGATGAATAGAACAAAGACAAAAGTAATGTTCAACGATAAGGTCCCAAACAAGATCATAAAGATAGAAGGTGAGATACTAGAAGAGGTCGATGAATACATCTACCTAGGCCAGGTAATAAAACTAGAGAAAGACCATGACTGCGAAATAAAACGACGCATAACGATAGGTTGGAAAGCATTTGGTATGAATAGAGAAATTCTGAGGAGCACCTTGCCAATGTGCCTAAAACGAAAAGTATATAACGGCTGCATAATACCAGCCATGACTTACGGGTGCGAAACCTGGAAATTAACCAAACAAGCTGAAAACCAACTTAAAATAGCACAGAGAGCCATGGAAAGAGCAATGCTAGGGGTAACGCTAAAAGATAGAAAAAGATCAACATGGATCAGAGAAAGGACTAGAGTAAAGGACATTATACAACTAATTAAACAACAAAATCCTGCGATTCTTTCCGGATCTCCTCAATTGAATCAAAACGATGCCCTTTCAGTCGCAATTTCAGCTTGGGGAACAGGAAAAAGTTGCAAGGGATAAAGTCAGGTGAATAGGGTGGGTGTGGAATGACTAGCATGTTATTGGAAGCCAGGAACTGCCATATAACAAGTGATGTGTGGGCGGGCATGTTGTCATGATGAAGAACCCAGTCCTTGTTCTTCCCCTGTTCTGGACGCTTGCAACAGATACTCTCCCTCAGACGATTCAAAACTTCACAGTAAAACTTTCTGTTGACAGTTTGACCAGGTATCTTGTGGACAATCCCTCGGATATCAAAGAAAATGATCAACATTGACTTGACATTGCTGCGAACTTGACATGCTTTTTTTGGCCTTGGTGAATTGGGAGACTTCCATTTCAATGACTGCTGCTCTGTCTCAGGGTTATAATAAACCCATGATTCATCACCAGTTATGACTTGATTATTGAGCCCCCTGCAAACTTCAATGCAATGTGCCTTCTGGTCATCACTCAGCAGTCTTGGCACAAATTTTGCAGCAATGCATCTCATGTCCACGGTCGTCCAGAACGCTTGTCTTCTTTGATGGATGTTTGTCCTTCCTTGAAACGTTTGTATCAGAAAAAGGTTCTGCATGGCATTGTCACCAAAGGCTTTCTGAAGCAACCGGTGAGTTTCTGTAGCTGTCTTGTTGCAGAACTTGATGCAGGTTCTTTGCTCCATGAAATCTACCATAGCAAATCTGCCAAACCACCTGAACAAGACGTTACAAAGAATAAATGTAACTCAGCAACAAGTCCACTCATGGACACGTCCGTTCGCACACTGACACACAAAAGGTGCTAGCGGCAGAAGGCCAAACTGCATATGACTTGTTCCCTCTGTTCAAATTCCTGAAACTTTTGGGTAGCACTTTGTATATATATATATTCACACATACTTATTTTTACACATCTATTCTGATGCTTGTGTATTGTTTGTTTGTAGATATGCACTTCTGTATACAAATATAGAATGCATGTAGAGTTATGTATTTATTTAGTAAATGTGTATGCATTTTGATTGTGTGATCATCATTGCTGGTCATTACTGTCAAGTAGTTTCCTGATGTACTGTTTCCGCTACCCAAGTATGATTCAGACTACAGAAAATCAAGATTTTGGACCGACCAAGTCAAAGCCCAGATTTGAACTCCATCACAAATCCGTACAGCAGTTATACCATGAAGAATGGCATAAAATTACTTCTGTTTAATAGGAAAATCTTGTGTTCAGCTGTTGTAAGCAACTGCAGGCAGTCACTAACGCATCTGTGGCTTCTACTGAATATTAGTCAAGAACTAGTGAATCATTGTATGAGAGTGTATAGTTTTGGAGTGCAATTTTTATGTAAAAGTGATGTTGAAAAAAAATTCAGTCTTGCACTAAATTTTTTAGTCTTTATTGAAAAGTGATGCAGAACTCCATTTGATAAAAATTTGTGAATATCATAGATTTTTGCAAGTTTTCCTCACAGAGTGGCATGTAGACATTTGCAAACCATTGAAAATAAGTCATTTGATTATTAAAGATAAAAACATAGAATTAAAAGTAAGAACAATTTTATTTCAATCCAAATTCTACCATTTTAGGTCGTCTTTGGGAAGTTTACGTTTAAAATGAAAATCTCTAGCTATGCTTATTCTGGCTTCTTTCTTGGATATCCGATGTCCTTTTGAATGAAAGTGCTGTTATCATTTTGTGGGAAGACCTTGTCTTGAAGGTCACTCAGTTTCATGTGGACGTGCACTCCTGGATTTACTCCTTGCACCTGACATTCTGTTTCCAGTTCTGATATCTTGAAAGAGCAAAAACAGATATTGAATTCTCCAGTCAAACTAATAAAGAGAAATTCTCTTTTATATAAAACTAGTTTATAACCCGTCACTTCGCTGACAGTTATCATATGTGTACAACAACAAGCTCACCTGATGGCTACTACTGGCACAGTAGGACAGGACAGAGGAGGAAAGAAAGGTAGGTAATTTAATAAGAGGGTAGGAAGAGAGTGGAGAGGAAATAAAGTTAGCTAGATTAATAAGATATCTGATGAGGAGACATAGCACGAGGAAAAGAGAATTCATGCCTTTCCCAAGAGCATTAGTGCAAAGTGAACAAGAACAGTGTCAGATGAAATTTGAACTTGGTTCACGATTTTGTTTCTGGTGTCACTAAATATTATGCTCACCCACAGACTGAGATCTAATATCTAAATATAGAAACCATTATCAATGTGTGACTAGTATTTCTTTCATCTTAATTTTAGTTGCTTTTCATCACAAGTACTCGGACCACCATTCTACAGTCATCAAATTGAGATGAAAAACATTCTAGTCAAAAATTAATAATGGTTGCTAATACTACTAGTGTACATATAAACAATCACATCTAATATGGTGCTGAGTGATCTGGGAAAAATGAAAAGTAAGTTTATATGTTTAGATTGGTACTAGGGCATTTGTGTCCTGGACAACTACGTCCCAGTCAAATGTGTCCTGGTCATTTGCATTCCTGGACATTTGCATCCCACTAAATTGCGTCCTGGTCAAATGTGTCCCGGTCATTGGCGTCCCTGGACATTTATTTGTTATAATTGTAGGCATGAGAGGTGCCTTGTTTGCGACTGAGCTACTTATAACCCCCCCCCCCCCCATCTCTCTGGGAAGGTGGTATGTGAACGATTAAATAAATAAAAAAGCAGTTATAATTTAATCAAAAGTTTATTTAATTTAATCAAAACAAGGAAGACAGCATCAAAACTTCTTTTTTTACATTTCTTGAATTCAATTATAACTACCATTTTATTTTTATAACAAAAAAATGAAAATAAAAAGTTTTTATCTAGTCATCTACTACTGGCACAGTAGGACAGGACAGAGGAGGAAAGAAAGGTAGGTAATTTAATAAGAGGGTAGGAAGAGAGTGAAGAGGAAATAAAGTTAGCTAGATTAATAAGATATCTGATGAGGAGACATAGCACAAGGAAAAGAGAATTCATGCCTTTCCCAAGAGCATTAGTGCAAAGTGAACAAGAACAGTGTCAGATGTTATTGGCTATTTTTCAGCATTTTAAACCCTTAGCGTAAACACCTTCTGCTTGATATTTGGGTCTTTGTAAGAATCTGGGACCGGACATACATAAAAAAAACTCTCTTCCGAAATCACACCGAAAAAGGATCCGCAGCCAAAAAAATTTCGTTTAGCCATTAGACAGAGTGTTGTCATGTTTTTTTTTTCGATTTATATTTTTAAACAAACAATATTTTACAAAGAGCGTGTTGTTGTTTTATTTTTAATTTAAACAAACAATATTTTACAATAAATTTATTAAAGATCTACAAAGCAAACAATAACTTATTATTTTAAATTTTTATGACTACTTTTTACCTTCAACTTAATTTTATTAGTTGCTTTTTATTGCAACTTTTGCTCAGGCCGATTACCCTCTGGCAGTTAGTAAATAGCATTGTCGGAAAATAAAGAATAGGCCTTAGGTGCAATAAAAAGCAACTAGTAAAATTAAGAAAAAATATTTTTAAAATAAAAATTAAGGTAAAAAGTAGTCATAAAAATTAATAATGATTGACAATGCTTCATCTAATATAAAAATTCAGATACATATTACTTTCTCAATACATGTATTATAAGTAGGGTTTGGCACTATTTGGCGTGAGCATTAAGGCGTCAAACCTATTTTGGTGTGTGCGATATAAATTCTGAGCAATTTTACATGAAATAAAACCTTACATTTTGACATTTAATTATTATTAATAATAGACTGTTCAGTTCTATTTACATAAAGACGTGTTTACCTTGTAGTTTTTTTAGTCATATTTATTAGAATTTTACCTCTATTTAAATTACTTCTATTTTAATTGAATAAACCTTAAATAAAATGCTACTGATCTGCACACATTCTGACAAAGTTCAACGTCAATGGTTTCAACTTTTTCTTCTATTCTTGTTTTCACCTCTTGTATGGTGATTAATTTTGCACCATTACACCATGTTCTTTAGGAGGAGTTAAGTCAGGTGATCTCAACAGCCAATCGATAGCACCATCATTGTCCTATCCAACAATTAGTCAGTCTTGCACAATGTGACCCTAATTTGGGGACAAATCAGGCTTTACTTTTTTGACACTCTGTTTTTCCCTAAATTCACAAGAAGAAAATTTTTTACACATAATGTAAAAAGTTCATTGTTCATGTACAATGCATGTTTTTACATTACATTAACATCTAAAATCTACTATGAATTGATATTTACCAAGCTTAGCATAGTCCAGCACAAAGTCACAAGGGTAAAGCATTTAATGAGGATTAAAATCACCACATAATAATAGTCTGTAAGATTAGCTTGCTAACCACTGCTCTGTGGTGAAGCCACATGTGAGGATTGAACTCACTTCAATAATTTGCTCCACAGTAAGGTGCTCTAAAAATCTACTAAGAATATCTTATTATATAAAAGCCTTTTTTTGCTTTTTTTGTTTGCTGGTTTGTTTGTTGAATTTGTCACAGGGAAAAGGGACAGTGATATTTACAGAGATGACTTCAGCTTGTGTACATTAAGTAGGTTAGGGGTGACCGTGCTGGTGGAAAGATGGAAAGAATAGAAAATTTTAAAACATTTAAAAAATAAAAAGATTTAAAGAGATGACTGAATTTGTTTGAAAAGTAAAACTAATTTTGTTATCGCATAATCAATTAAAAATCTAAATAAAAAAGAACTTTTGTAAAGTGTAAAGAATTAATTACAAACTACTTGAAATTATCAAATTAAAAAAATGACTGGATCATTTATGTATGGATAACTTATATAAATATATATATGTGATAATTCTAATGACACTTATTAGTGAGAGCCTATATTTGCCCGGCGTTGGTGTGAGCGACTGCTAAACGAGCGTCCCAAATCGTAAATGTGAATAAAGAAACGAACTTCGTGCAGTGATTGAACCCGCGTCCACCTTGGAAGCCACCTATACGCAGTGCTGTTCTACCGACTGAACTAACGAAGATCAGATGATAGACAGGAGTCTTTTATCCTACACTTGGTTGGCCTCTCCAGTTCAGTCGGTAGAACAGCACCGCGTATAGGTGGCTTCCAAGGTGGACGCAGGTTCGATCCCCGCACGAAGTTCGTTTCTTTATTCACATTTACGATTTGGGACGCTCGTTTAGCAGTCGCTCACACCGACGCCTAGCAAATATAGGCTCTCACTAATAAGTGTCATTATAATTATCATATTCTGTCGATTGGATATAAAATTATCCATCATTTGATTTCATATATATATCTATATATAAATGTAGGTAATTCTTAGTAGAACAAGTAATCGGACTAACTAAGAAATTACAGATGGAAGAAGTTCAGGGTAAACTCTTGGAATTACACTTCTTTACAAAGAATTAAATACATTTTTACTAAAATATATATTTGTATAATTTATCTATACTTGATTAATCCTTTCCATTTTGGTGGGTACTATGGTAACTAGGTAACTTAATAATGTTGGTCTGGGCAATGATGTGGGATTCTTGTCCAGTAAAGTGAATCCTGCTATTTGTTATGAATTTTACACTTGTTAAAGTTTCTTATGTGAGTTGACGTGCCATACCTGTTTTCTAGGCATCCGGAGATAAGAGCAGGATAGAGCTTCTTTGGGTGTTAGAGGGGCCCTAGGAATCGGTGTATCACGCTTTTGGAATACTATCTGCAATGTAGACATTTATGTTTTTACAAGTGTCTCCAAAAAATGACGGCAGTATTTAAATAATTTTGCAATTGCATTATACTTATAAAATATCAAAAACATTATGTTCAACCAGAATGAACCCGGATTTTTTATGCATTTGCAAAAAAAAGTAAGGAAGACTACTCTATAATTAGCATTTAATAGTTGATTTAATTTAATAGTAATCTCCCTTGACAAATGTTACAACCAAAAAATATAGACATACACATGGAGTATTATATAAATAGATAAATATATAAAGAACATTTTTTGTTATTTCACAAATGAACTCATTGTAATAGCTTTTGGTTAACAAATGTATGACAAACTGTACTGTTTTTGAACTTCTTACAAACCAGTAGATGAAAGCAGAACAGAAGTCATTCTCACAGTGTTCAATGAAAAAAATAGATTATTGCAGCATTTTGATTTGCAAACAAGTCTGTCTTTTTGTTGTAATTCAAGAATCAATGAATAAAACAGTAGCATGAATTTTATTCTCAAGAGCTTTATTTAAAGATGAATCGATAATCAAAGAAGTAGAGGCTTCATTGAATTCAAAATTATAGATTGCTTTACTTCTCATGGTTTTCAACACATGAATCAAAGGGTAACAATCCTGTGGGATTTGGCAAATGAGCAATATATATAGCAAACCAGACTATTCTTTTGTCACTTCTTCTGAATGTGTGGACAAGACAGAAAATTGTATTCTTCTCCAGAGAATGATATGAACAAATAATAATTCTTTTTATCTAAGGGTCTTTTCCTTCAAAACACAAAATGTTTAAAGAGATTTTGAAATGGGACATTATTTTTAGACTTTGAAACATTTTCAATATATTATGAATCTAGGAAATCATTTTGTAACAAATTGGTTGTAGAAATGTTTCTTGTAGATATTGTATTTGCCGGTCTATAAGACGAATGGCTTACTAGAGTATTTGGGAGACTGCCGCTCGTTGCAACTCATCCAAGCCCTATAGTTGTCAATTTGGAGCTTCATGGCCCCCTTTGTAATTTCTACAGGTAGAATTCTTTAGATCATTCTATATTAGTTCATTCAGATTAATTTCCTCCTCTTTGTTGTTTTTAATCAAAATGTTTTGTCCGCTGTACTCTCTGGGCTTCCTCGGATGTCTGTTATATTTTGGATGTCAAATTTTGGGGCATATGTGATATGTATAGGAAGGGAAATGCATACCCCCTCAGATCAGAATTTGACATTCAAAAATATCACAGACACCTGAGGAAGGCTGAAGAATACAACAGCCAAAATTTGATTTTTAAAAAACAAACAAAGATGAGCTGTATGACTAAATTTTAATGGTTAAATCAGTAATGTGCTGTCCATATCGAATAGGATCTCAGGGATACAGAATGTGAGTTCAAATCTTGACAGATGCTACTTATTTATATCTGTGCCCATTGCAGCTTACTTAATGGTCATAGAACGTCAAAAAAAAAAGCGATAAAAAAGCTACAAAAATAAGATGAAAGAAAGTCTAGTCAAAATTTAATAATTATGACAATGATTCATCTAAGAAAATTGGACAACTTAAGACAACTATTACTACTAGGTATCAACAAGCAACAAAAATAAGTTGAAAGAAAGACTAGTCGAAATTTAATAATGACAACTTGAGATATCTTCTTCTAATAGGTGTAAACAAGCAATGAAAATTAATATGAAAAGAAAACTAGTTGAAAAATTAATGATGACAATGCTTCATCTAAGAAATTCAGACAACTTAAGGCATTTACTACTACTACTACTACTACTACTACTACTACTACTTCTTCTTCTTCTTCTTCTTCTTCTTGATGATGATGATGATGATGATGATGATGATGATGATGATGATGATGGTGGTGGTGGTGGTGGTGGTGGTGGTGGTGAACAAGCAATAACAAAGTTTAAAATAACCTTTTCACTTATCAGAAGAACTTGTATTTGAGAGTGCTTTGAAATAACAGGAATTTTAGTAAATATGCAAATTATTAACAAACCTTTGAACTCAAATATGACGGCGCCAATCTATGAGTTGCTTGTGATTCCTTGCCTGCTGCACCTCGCAGGGATAAAAGGAGCTCATCTTTCTCTTGCAGCACATCCTGACTGAGTTTTAAAATTAAAATTTATAAATTCAATTAGCAATTGGAAATGTATATAATTTGCCTGTTTGAGTTAGCCAAAACAAGAATGTGAAAAAAAATCTAAAAATAAAATCTAAAAGTAAAGTGTAACTGAGTAAGCAAACATCAGTAAAGTAGTACAATTTGAAACTTTAGATCAGCTAACCAATCTTTTATTGTGGTCCTTGGGATACAATTTTTAATATTGCATTGTTCTTTAAAAAAAAACCTCTGATATTCATTTATTCATTTTGGAAGTTAAAAGAAAAAGAAAACAAAAAACACTTGTATTGGATTGGCTAATTTTGGACTCCTCGGTTGGTATAGTTATTTCTCAAGCTTACCTTAGTCTGACATCAAAATAGTGGGGCACCCAGTGAGAATCAAACTCCTAACACTAACAAATTGGTTTACTACCTGATCTTGCTAACCATCACACTACAGTAAGCACCCTAGGCTGGTATTATAAACTCATATTTCTTCCCTATTGTTGAACCCTTTATTACTTGAAAAGATTTAGAGAAATAAATGTCAGTTGAATATTGAGGATGCTTGCAAGACTTCATATCCGAAGAACATTTTGCACTGTAGTAGTGTTCATACCAAATGTTTGATCGGCATTATCAGCAGCTTGAGTAGCATTATGTCCTAATTTGAAATCCTACTTGAAAATTAGTCGAACTTCTTGAGTAGACACCATTGCTGTTAAAGGGCTCAAAAACATCCAATAATAACAAATTATACCTCTATTTACATTGAATCTTTTAGTGTTATTCTCTATGATGTAAAATGACATTTCATGTGTAACAACCTAATAATTAATTTTCTATTTTCTCTATACAGTTGATTCCTTTACTGTCTTCATAAAGGAAATAAATTTAGATTTTGAAAAGATTAACCAAGGAAAACTTTGAAATGTTTTTTTCAAGAGAAAGAGAGAAAAGGACTTTTTTAGCATTAATCATCAATCACGGATGAACAACATGAGTCATTGGAACTTTGAAGGCAACACTATTTGTTTCTATTACCTATTATAATAGGAAACTCAAATCAGAATTTTGTTGTAAAATAACAAATATTTTTATGAATATAGATCAGGAGTCTCCAACCTTTTTTGCACTGCAGACCAGTTTAATATTGCAAACCGGCCTATGGGGGAGGAAGGTTAATCATGACCGGAATATAGGTGATAAGTCAACCCTTTTAGAAATGCAATTGAATAAATTAATCACTTATAAGTGGCTAATTCATTCAATTTCGTTTCTAAAGTGGTTTATTTAACAAATTTATTATTAAGATACAAAGAAATTTACAAAGAAAATAAAAGAATAATTGCCAAATCATATTATTATATCCTCACGGCTGGTAGTTCATGCTTTGTAGCCTGGTACAGGGGACCACTGATATAGAGGATAAATCAATTTTGATGTGTTTCTTTATGACAAAATAAAGTCTACATATATTTGGAAAAAACTTTTTATTTTAATTAAATCTAAACTATAGATATACATTCACAAATTCAATTGTATAGGTGTTTCAAAAACAATCAGAAATATTACTTTCCCCTTGAAGTCAGTTTTCCTAACAAGCCTCACCAATCATGCATTTTGGGATGGAATCTTGGATGATTTCTAGAACAGCAGTTAGTGGACCATGAGGTTGAAGTGTTCCTTCCTTTTAAGTTTGCAGTGTGGAGACTTAGTCAGACCTACTTTTAATTGGAAGTTTTCAATCAGACTCACACTTAAGAGGAAGCAATAATCAGACCCATACTCAAGAGGGAGCCTCAATCAGATCCATACTCAAAAGGGAGCCGTAATCAGACTTACACTCAAGAGGGAGCCTCAATCAGATCCACGCTCAAGAGGGAGCCATAATCCGACCTACACTTAAGAGGGAGCCTCAGTTAGACCAACATTCGAGAGGGAGCCTTAATCAGACCCACCCTCAAGAGAAATTCTTAATTAGACTACACTCAAGAAAGCCTTAATCAGACCCACACTCAAGATGGATCCTCAGACCTTATGATCAACAGTTCCATATACCCTATCACTAACATGCAATAGTATCATAAGTTCAAGAGAGTTTTTAAAAAATCAACATGTCACGAGTCACTTGGAAATAAGACTTTCTCCTTGGGTAACTTAGGTTAAACTTTAGCACATGAGATTAAGTGTTGATTAAAAAGATTTAATTATAAAAACTCAGTAACAAATATTTTTTAAAATAATTTGATCAGACTAACATGATTCATAAACATTCCATAGTAGTTTTGCAGTTTGTGAAGAAGATACAAAGTGATTCATATATCATTTACAGTTTTCAATAGTGGCTTATTCCTTAATGAATTTATAAGTAATTGATGAAAATCCACTATCATCCTTGAATGTCAAGAACTTTCAAAATGACATTCCTAATGTTTATTTAGAGCAAGGGTTCTCAACCTTTTTGTTCCTCTGTACCCTTTGGGCATTCTGACATGTACCCCTAAAAATGGAGGATATAAAAACAATAAAGTTGTATTAATTATAATAAGAGTTCTATTCAAGAATATTAATTATCAGTCAGTCATTAATCAGATTGTTGTGCCTGTTTTTTCTGCACAATGAAGATTGTGTTCAGTTGTTTTGAGAGTTGTTTCAATTTAATTCCCAACAACACTGAAAATGTTGATTCACAGAACCGTGTTTGATGGAAATAGCAGAAGTGTTCGAATAGCAATCCATTTGTAGGAGTCTCGCATATGTAACCAAACATCACATAAATTCTTCTCAGAATATGTTACATGTAGAATCACCATGCTGGAGTTCTATCAGCCCCTCTTGCATACCTGTTCCAGAGCATTTGCAGTGAAAGGATTCTGAATGTACACAAAATCATCATCTCCAAGATTTGGGAAATATCCATTAAGTTCCTCTTCCGGCTTCATAAGATGCTCAGTGATTAATTCTTTCAATACGTCAATCTTTCATGATCTAGAAATTCTGTTACAGTACTAAACATAGCCAAGGTATCAGACTGAATATTTTCTTTCCACAGGCAAAGTTTTGCAAGAAATGCCCTGAGCTTGGGCACAAATTCACAAACTGTTGCATCTTTTCCTTGAAGACTCTGATTTACCATATTTAGGGCATCAAAGATTCAGAAGAAAGAAATGGTCTTTCAAGAAAGTGATAAAATCCTGTTTGTTAGGATGTTGAAAAAATTCAAGCAATTCTCCTTGAGGCTCATGCACACATTTAATGACATTTCCATGGGAAAACCAGCAAACACTAGTATAGAACAGAGGACACTGTGGGCAGTACCAAAATCTTCACACAGCAGTTTAAATAACCAGCTTTGCATGGTTAACCATCTTTAGCGCTGGTAACAGTACACTGGATAACTCATCAGGCAGGACCCTGCATACCAAGGCAAACTGATGGATCATGCAATGCATAAAAGTCGCATCTTTCATGACACATACTCTGAAGCCAGATCTTCTTCCTAACATTGCTGGTACCCCATCAGTTGTACATCCCTTCAGAATTTCAAACCATGTTTAAAAAATGAATCTACCATTTTAACGATATCATCTCCTTTAGTTATTGCTTCAAGTGCTGCATTCATCAATAAAACTTCCTTAATGCATTCATCTCCTACATACCGAGCAAATGCAAGTAACTGTGAGCAATTTGCGAGCAATTTGTGACATCTGTAGACTCATCAAGTTACAAATCTCACCAATCACTTGCTGAAAAATGTCTACTGACATTTCTTCTATTTATTTTTGGACTGTATTGTTTGACGAGGAGATAGAGTTAAGTTTCTTTGCCGATATATCTCTGAGACAAGGTCTTCTCCAATGGTATAATGATATTTCTTTTGTTTAGTAATTATAAGTGAAACTTCATAGGATGCCTTTACAGCTTCATTACAGTACCACTTTGATCCAGTCGTTGTTTCTTGAGCACTGATACTTTACACTCAAAAAAGTCCAAGATCTTTGTCTTTCAATTCCAGATGAGCTTTCACCAGATGTTGAGTGAGAAAGCTTGGCTTCATGGAATCATTGCCCAATGTTTTTGGCAAATTACACACTGTAGAATATTGATACCATTGTTTATTATGGAGGTGAATCCCAGATATAAGTAATCCTTTGAATATTTTTTTTTGCTCCTCAACATTACTATAGAGTAGAAAGAAAATGAGAAAATATTAGTTTACTGTAAATCGCAAAAATAATAAGTTTTCAGATAATTTGGCCAAGATCAATTTAATTAGTATTTGTATCTCTATTCTTGCTGAAAGATGGGACATATTTACTGCTACAAAGCACTAAATTATAACACAGTAAAACAATGAATGTGCGCTCTAAAAGTAGTAAAAAAGACCCAAATCTAGCACGAAAAGAACTAAAACGGTAACACTGGAACTTGATATCTGAGCAACCTAACAACTGGGCCTGGTACAATTGTACCATTTTATATGCCTGATGATGGCTGTTGTTTTCGGACAAAATATATTGCACACTTTTTATTGAATACTATTTCAACCTAAAAAGTACTACGAAAAGTGTTATAAAATAGTACTTTATGACTTGAAATTGTATATAATATAGGAATTTATATTTTTAATAGTACTTTTCAGTTCGAAATAGTACTAGATTTAGTACCACATCAATGGTTGTCTAGATTAGTAAGTTTAACCCCATACACCAGGGGTCGCTATCCTTTTTGTGTCAAAGAGCACTTTTATGACTACCAGTAGTGCGGCGGGCACTATTTACTTTTCAAGTCAAAATTATATTCGGATTTAATAATAAAATTCACACATAATAATATTTAATTCCTATTTAAGATAATGCACAAAACAAAGCAAGTTTTTAGAAATTGTTTATATAATTATGGAAAATTCAAGGCAAATTTATAAGTTTGACTTAATAATGGAGACAATACTCGATCTAACATGTAGTTCTGATGTAAAATAATGAGCATAATACACAAAACAAAACTTCTAAAAACCAAAATGAAATGAATAAAATTCAGATGTGAGTGAAATAATGCATAAACAGGGCCATAACGAGGGAAAAATGTTTTGGGGAGGTCAAACCAAATGCAGCAGAATGTTTGGAAGGTGCTGAAGAAATAGAAAGAAGCTTTTCACCGAGAAAAAAACTTCAGCATCAAACGAATAACAAAAGAAATTGAGAATTGTGCATTCCAAATTTAAAATTCTTTATTGCAACTATTAACAATAAAAACATGAAAGAAAGAAAATCAAATAATAGATTAAAATTAAAGGCCATTTTTCGTCTAAAGGACTTTGCACATTTTCCGCATTTTAAACCATTGACGATTTTCACTATGGAAGATCAGACACGTAAATATCTCCTTCTTTTTTTAAAAGACTCTTTTTACAGCATTCTTTCAGCGTATAAATTCGTCAATGGTTTAAAATGCTGAAAATGTTGCCCCTTCGCTGTTGTCAATGACACCTATGCTACACAAGGATACATTTGGAAACAATCAGGTTTTAACTCGGCAGCCATGCCTGACAAAGATGAGTAGAGAGGAAGCCAGATGGGAAAAGTTGTGCACCCAGATTGAAATATGTAATTGTCACATAAAAATTTTTTTAAAAACATCAATGGTAACCAGTCTGTGGCGGGCACACGGAAAAGGGTCGGCACCTGCCATATACAATGGTTATACTCTCAGACCCTTGAGAAGTGCAAATGTACCCCTGGGGGTACATCTACCCCCTGTTGAGAGTGAGTCCTCTTGCACATGTAATAGAATTTTAAAACTTTTGAATATAGATGAATTAGATGCTTTAACCATTAGCCAAACCATCAAGTACTGGACTATTTATGTAAACCAAGGAAAATACAGTTGTGTTCTGCCTTTTTAATCACTGCTATTAACAACACTGGTTTATAGTTGGGTTTAGGTTATTCATGTGTTCTCACATTTATATGTATCTATGTAGCTATCTATGTGTCCGGACTTCGCCCAGTCTTAACTATTCATA
Organism: Architeuthis dux; assembly: GCA_006491835.1. Taxonomy (NCBI): domain Eukaryota; kingdom Metazoa; phylum Mollusca; class Cephalopoda; order Oegopsida; family Architeuthidae; genus Architeuthis; species Architeuthis dux. The sequence continues at coordinate 173,027 of VCCN01004036.1, read as the reverse complement.
GTAGAAACTTGAAATTTTGCACACGCTCCCCTCAATGATTATGGAAAATGTTTTTTTTTGTTTTTTGAAACCTTTTTTAGTGATCACAGCCCAATAAAAGGTGAGAGAAGTAACTTATTCATTGATCACCCCTCTTTCCAGCTTGGAATGCTAGTTTGTTTGTGTTTGTCCAAACTGCAGAACTGTACCCTTCATATGAACCATAAATTATTGAAAAGCTAAACAAAGAATTGCTTTCATTCTTGGCTCAATACATACAGACTCTTATATGAAGAATCTCTCACACCTGGAAGGAAGGTTCCTTTTGAAGTTGATGGTTGTCGGCTCATTTACACATGTATCACTTCAGTAGCAAAACCCAAAATCTTCAGACAAGAACAATTTTAGTTCTTGATCACAAAGAAAGTCTACTACTTGTTTGTTATCATTCAAAATGGATACTGATTTAAAAGAATTACTGAATTATCTGTCCTTAATTTTATGACATCATAAATATTTTTGATGTCATATTTCTTTATAATAATGCAACATATGTCAGAGGAAATGTGGACTGACAGATGAAAAATCTGAGGTTCTTCAATGAAAATGGTGTTTGTGAAGCTGGTTAACAATCTCAGAAAAGAAGCATTCTTATTTTAAAACGGGGAAAATATGTTTTCCTCTTTTAGTCAGTCTAGGATTTTTAATATAATATGTGTATATATGATATATATTAGCATATTTATGTAGCAGCCCAGCAGCATAAGTTTCCTTGATAACTAATGCATTCACCAAAGAAGAAAATTACAAGATATTTTAGTTTGTTATAAAATCCATGATAACTCCTGTTTAATAGATTTACTTTATTATAAGACCAGGCTTTTATTTTTACCATTACTATTAAACAGATGATTATAGTTATCTCTATTTTTTGGGGTGGGGTCTATTTGTTCATTTTGAATTACTCATTTAATAGCCACTGTTGGTAGCCTTTTAAGCACATTCTATTTCTAGGATTTATATTATAATTATTTGCTTATTCCTCTTATTTCCTTATAAAGAACTAGTATCTTTCAAATAGTTTTTCGGACGATTGAAAACATTCTTGTTGTTTGTGTTGTTAAAATGATGTTTCGGCCAATCCATTCTTCAGGCTTCTTTAGGTATAATATCTGAATGTGATGGTGGTAAACAGAAATTTTTACTCCAATGGAGGCAATGCTTAAAACTTACGATTTTGGTGTTTTTTTTTATCCTTGCCTTGTCAGGTTTGGATTTCCGTACCTTGTCTCTGTTGAGTAGTGGAAGCCACATTGGGTTGAACTCTGCACTTGTCTGACTAATACATTCAGTCAACATGTTGATATGTGCTGCCTCTTTGATTTTTCTCTGTTTCCAACAGGGACAAAGTACGGAAATCCAATGTATATCCAAAGCATACAGGCCGCACCAATGAAGCTAGAGGGATGAAAATTTAAACATTTACTCCTTACTATGTCTAGAAGAACGTTTTTTTTTTGCTTTTTGAAAATTCTCCAAATAAATAGGTTTTTAGTGGGGGGTTCAATTTGCAATGTAAGTTCATGTTAAATTGATCCCTTAGTTTGTGTCCAGCAGCATTCACACTTGGTTTTTGAAAATTCAGACTTTTTTTAGTGATCACTGCCAAACAATAACCGAGAGAAGTAACTTATTCATTGATCACCCCTTTTTCCAATTTTTTAATTCATCATCCCCAACATGGTATGCTGCCAAAAGACAGTTTCTATTTTAGTGACTAACCAGACCTGTCTTAATTAGCAGTTAATAGACCTGGAGTTATCTCGCTTGGACAGACATTTTTTTTAGTCAATTCATACTTAATTAAGTTAATTACTCAGAAACCAGTGTCCCAATTGGACTGGATACTGCTTTATTCTCCAAGTTAGTGCAATACCATTAATTTGCTCTAACAAAAATTGTTTTTGTTCCTCCCTCTACCCCTTCTCTTTTATAAATCATTTTTGACTACTATTTAGCTTCATCTTAATTTTTTGTTGATTTCTTTGATAACTACTTCATTAAGGCCATCAATCTATGACAGTGAGTAAACAGCACTAATTGGAAGTAAAGATTTACATCTCTGTGTAAATGATAGTTTTTTCCATTTGTTGTGTTGGGTATAAAAATAAGAGAAATAAGAAACATATTTTTCACTGTGTTGTCTAATTTGAAGTTATGTTTTCCCCAGGCAACGCTGGGTATCCCTACTAGTAAATTATTATTATTATTATTTTTATTTCTTTGATGAAGCATTGTCAATTATTTTTATCACAACTTCTCAGATCATCATTAAACTTTGTTAAACCTACTTAGCTAAGAAATATTCTATAGAAAATCATGAAATTCCACCCTTGATATCACCTCAATTGTATATTCCATCAATTTACTGCTAATGTCTAATAATAAAGATCAAGTGCAAAGCATCCAATAATGAGATGCAGATCCTGCAGACTACAATGCTGCTCCCTTTCTCGGCATATACACTTTGCATCACAAAAAATATAGTGATATAAAAAAATTTGTATAAAATCATTAAATCTTGAAAATTGACTTAATCACTCAATGTGATTTTTGATTTCTTTTTTGCAAGCCAGACAAGATTACCTTTATGTTTTCATAAATTATTTTTGTTTTTATATCTTTGTCTGTTTTCATAACAATCGACAAGAAACTTATTTCTAATTTAACATTAATGTTTGCTTCTGAGGGACCGGGAGGATTCTGTATTTCTGGAACATCAACATCTATATGTACGACCACCTATCAAAAAATAAAACAATTGAATAAATAAAAGTGAAAAATAACAAATGATACCAAAATCTAATTCCTTCTAAATATTTTGTATTATGAAGATTTCACCTAAGGTTTGTCAAACTGCTCTTGAGTTATTTAGACATGAAAATATCGACTGAACTGATAAACATATGTTGTCATAAAAGGTAATGCTGCATAGAGTGTACTAAATAACTCTAAATTCAGTACCTCTGGCTACACTGCACCTTTTTGGCTACTTAGAGGTCACAGATAAACAAAACCAGAATTTTAATAGTATATCTCTTAGGCCTATAGGAAGCAAAAATAGACCAGGATAACACACTCACACATACGTACCCACAAAAAACAAAAGAATAATAGAAAAGAAACTTATAATTGGCCCATATAAGTGTAAGAATTTTCTGTCTTGTTCACCACAAAGAAAATGACACCATTTTGTACCAGCCATTTGAATTTCTATCTGTCAGTGTTTATATTACTTATTTTTATAGGCAGATCCTGGAAACTTCTGGAACTTTTTCTACTGTGGCTTACTGACCCTTATGATGGTATTTGTGATCAAAACACGTCGAGGAAGCTGTGATCCAGAAGTGGATGTGAGTAACTTGGAATTTTATCTGCTTTTCTTGTTGCGATTTTTTACTAATTCCAATTTCCTTTCTAGCCCCCCCACTCCCAGGTAAATTCCTTTTATCTCTGTATGCTTACACACTTGAATGGCTTGGATAAGAAACTTCTTTTTTTGGTGCTACGAAGACTTCATGATTCATCCATCAATTTTTGGTTTAAAGAAACAAGGGGCAAACATTATTATTCTGATGATAATATGGAGAAAGATTAAAATAAAAAAACAACTTTATTTTGTTGTTCATTAAGCAAATCTTAATAAACTGTAAGTTTGGAGTTACTTTTTTATCCTTTGCAGAAGTAATTGTTTATTATTGTCTACCTACCTAAGACAGCCCTACTGTCAGAAGGGGCAGTAGCGCTCTACAGCTGGCTCTGGTTTTTGCCTAGGAGCCGGAAACTCTAACACCTCAGTGGGTCATGGCATGCAATGCAAACCTCTGGTTTAAAAGATGGGTGTAAGTCATGTCACCTAAAACATCATCGCGCAGGCCTGAGGACTATTCCACATACAGGCCTTGCTGTCACTTGAGGAGGACCTGCAAGACATGGAAAACCCTCCCAAATCTTTGTCCACGAAGCCAAGCCATTATAAATGATGTCTATGAAATTGAATTATTATCTTAACTGTTATTCTTGTCAGAATTTAGTTAGACGGGATGTATTAATCATTATATATGATATAGTTGGACTATTTTCCTCATCTATGTGTTCATTTGTTCACTATGGTTCGGCTGTGTACCCTCTGGCCTTCGACGGGTGTTACTGGTTCTAAAATGTGGAATCACTGCTTGATTGGACACATCCATATTAGACATAACCATATCATATATAATGATTGAATTTTATTATTCAAAAATTCCCAATAAAAATGAATTATATCTCTATTTCTAAAAATGCAATTACATTAGTAAATCTTACACTTTTAGCATTATTCTCTATGATGTAAAAAAAAATAATGACATTTTATGTGTTACAACTAAAAAAAACATTGAGCTTGTTCAATTTGAAAGCCATAACAGCATTAATTGACAATTTCTGCAGTCTGAATGGAAAGAAAAACACCAACATGTCCCAATAAATCTACCAGTAAAATTTCACATCAAATTTGAGTGTTTAATATTTCAGTTACCGAAGTTTGGCAGGCAGTGCTATCAACCTTAAAGAATTTCTAACATGTCTATTAAACTTTGTCAATCCAACAATTTTAAACATAGAAAGCATCTTCAAAAAATATGCTCGCACTTAATTGATAAACAAAATGGTGTGGTTTCTTTTGTTGGATGCTTTAAAATATTGGTTTACGTACAAGTGTTTATTAAAAAGTAACTTTAAACTTTCATTATATATATACAATAAACTCTTGTTGTAATGGCACTTGTTCTTATGGCACTATTTAACACACACATTCTAATGGCACGTTTGTTTTTATATTCTCACAAGACTATTGTCAGAGATTATACCTTTTCACAATCAAATTAAAAAGTAAATATGCTTGCCATATTTTTTAATCCACCTGTTATAACGATGGTGCCGTAATAACTGGAGTCTACTGTAGTCTAATTAGAATGCACATTGGAGGTATTTGAGGTTTCTCGGTTATAAAAATAAATCTTTCACTTCAGATTCTATTTATAAATGCACATATAAGAAATTATATAGCTTTATGAATAAGTTTAAATTCCATTGCATCATATAAAGCTGAAAAAATACAATACATCAATATTAATTAAAAAAAAGAAAAAAATTCTTCAAGGGACATAACTCATAATTTAAATTACGCAGTTACCTCTCTTGAAATTGTGTGCAATTTCTATTAACTGGTCAAAATTAGTTGGCTGAATGAGAAAAAACAATAAAATGTTTTATGTAATGAATGCATCAAAGACAAAATTAAGTCTGAAAAACCAAGGTTTCTACTCAATTGATAATAGTTGATTTTTTTGTTTTTAATCAGCCTTTAAGGTTGGTTGTTAGACATAGGCTTTCGCGAAGAAAGTGTAAGATGTGATGGGCCTTATCCAGCCACACTGGTCCATGACATGTTAGTAGGGAAGAAGATATAGATAAATTCCTTTCTCAAGGGCATTAATGCTATGTGAATACAAACTGTCGCAACCTGAGTTTGAACTAGGTTTGTCTCTGATATCTATAGGGTGTCCTGTTCCCGTAATTATCTCCTTTCTGTACACGTGGAGTAAGTTTGTATGGACTAGGAGAAATTGAACATTGCTTTTGAAAAAATAATCAGATTTATTTGCCAATTACCAAAGACTGGCTAATGGTTTCAATTCCTCTTTCTGTTTATTGCAGATGGCCTCATACCAACTTGCTCATGAAGCTCTTACTGTGATAGGAACCCAAAAATATCAAAATCCTTGGTTTACTGGAGATTATTACCAAGATACATGTGCTGTGTGCCTCGACCAATTCCATCGTAAACAGGTAATCATTTCTTTCCTCTTCATAATTATCTTGAACCCTGATCTTCAAGATTTGCCCATGTCACTTTTTTTGTTGGTTTCTTTTTTTTTTGTCATACTGGTGGAAAGTGGACAATGATATATACAGCAACTAGCTAGCTAGGAAGACGGACAGAAGAAAAAAATTGTAGGGAGACTTTTTGAAAGTGATGACTGAGTTTGTTTGAAAAGTAAAACTAATTTTGTTATCGCATAATCAATTAAAAATCTAAATAAAAAAGCACTTTTGTAAAGTGTAAAGTCTTAAGCACAAACTACTTGAAATTATCAAATTAAAAAATGATGGGAACATTTATGTATGGATAACTTATATAAATATATATATATATGTATATATAAATGTAGGTAATTCTTAGTAGAACAAGTAATCGGACTAAAGAAATTACAGATGGAAGTTCTTGGAATTACGCTTTTTTATAAAGAATGTTGTCCTCAAAGGATTATTGCATTAAATACATTTTATTAAAATATATAAATGTATAATTTATCCATACTTAATTAATCATGTCATTTTTGATGGGTACTCTGCTAGTCAATGCTTTAAATTCTGGCAAGATGACTATTCATTTTTTTGTCATTTGTGCCTTTGCTTTACTCACAGGAAAATCGTAAATGAATATTATTTTGAAACTGTGTCAATTATTATTAATTATTAGTTGTTCTATATTTGTATATGTTTTCAATGTTTTTCCAGAAACTACGGGTGTTACCCTGCTCCCACGCTTATCATTGCAAGTGCGTTGACCCGTGGCTGGTCAAAAACCGAACATGTCCACTTTGTAAGCTCAACATTATTGGTATGTAGTGTCAACAACTTCTTTTATGATCCACTGTGCAATGTGATTTTTGTTCCTGGGTAGTGAGTGTTATTTTCTAATTGTTTATGTGTAAAAGGTATAGAAAATGGCTATTATTTCCTTCAAACTTTGCTTTTGTGATCAGGACAGTGAGATTTTGAAATTTACCTGAAAATTGTACAACAGGTGAATTTGCATATCTTCATTCTCATTTAAAAAATTAACATTCTTTTTAGAAAAAACGCAACAAATGAATCTAAATTAACATGTATTTACACTACTATTAAACAAAATTGATCACAAGATATTTAGAAGTGAGTAGTTTTTCGAGATTTACGATTGTACTGTTATTCATTTTCATGAACCAGACCCCAAAATGGAATCTCCCATCATGCTCTTGATATATTTTCCTTGGTAGCGATGTTCAAAGCCCTGTATATCCTGGTGGAACTTTGTTCCTCTGAATACACTCAAATGTTCTACTTGAATTAATCAGGATGTGGGTCAGGGATATGACTTTGAGGGACAGCCTATTTCAAGGTAGTTCTTCACCATAATCTCAACCAGTTCCTCAGAGTTTTCCGCCTTGTGTTGTGATTGCCCTGGAAGCCCGAACTGTTGTGAAAAGCTGTAGCAAGCTCTTTTCTCCTTCCAAGTGAGCTTCTTGGGGAATTCCTTGCACTCCAGGATCTTCTTTATATGTGGTCGATGAACTTTGCCTTAGAGAGTACTCTGCTAAGATGTGCAAAGCCTACAAGGCATATTTTGGCATGCCTATTGGGGATCAAGACAAATTCTTGGCACTTCATTTCACCTGCAATACAACAGTGTCAAGACCTTGCTAGACCCCTTGAAGTACGACTGGAAGGGGGGGGGTCATTGGAGACTTCAAAATGGTGGCATTCCTGATGGGTCCAAGTTTCTCTGCTATCTCTGCGGGGATGAACAGTGTCACGTCGAAGCCACTGTTTGACCCTGGAGAGGTGTTGATGCCACCACTACACATAAAATTGGGCCCTATGAAACAATTTGTCACAGCTCTAGAAAAGGATTTAGCAGCTTTCAAGTACCTTCACTTCAAGCTGTCTGAGGCAAAATAGGTAAATTACAAAATGTCAATGTTCTGATCGCAAAAGCAAAGTTTGAACGGAATAATAACCATTTTCTAAACTTTTAGACATAATCAATCAGGAAATAAACTTAATACCCTGGAACAGAAAAAAAGGTAAAAGAAAGTTGCATAGTGTTATAGCAACATATCATAATTAGTTCTGTCTATGGAGGCACCTATTATTTCCATAGGAAGTGGGAAACATGTAATGAAAGATACAAAAATGGGGAAACAAGAAAAAGCGAACAAGAGAATCAGGGAGTTAAAAAAAAAAGGTGTATCAGATTTCAGTAGAGTTTAACTTATTAATTACGTCATGCATTCAGCACCCTGCAACCCATTTGGAACAGCAAGGCATTGTCCCTCTGAAATAAGATCAGAATCTTCAGTAACAACATGAAGGCAGTTCTCCTCTGAAGACTTTCATCAACAGATGTGCGTACGACCTATCCTGAACATTAGATGGCCTCGAAGATTTCTAATGTCAACCTGTGGGAGAGAACTAACCAGAGCCACATCAATCAGGACATGAAGAAGCTAAAGTGGGGGTGGATTGGCCACACCCTACATAAACTGGCTGACAATGTCACAAGGCAGACACTGTACTGGAATCCCCAGGGGAAGAGAAGTGGATGAACTCACTTTGTTCCTCTGAATATACTCAAATGTAGTTGTTCTATATTTGTATATGTGGATGAAGTGCGAAGACCAGTGCGAACTTGGGGAAGAACAGTTGAGAGAGAGCCAAAGCCAGCCAGACCAACATGGGGAGCCCAGCTGAGAGGGAGTTGCCCAGAACTGAGTCTGCTGGAATGGTGTGGTTGCGACCCTGTGCTCCACAAAGAGTCTTCAGGAATAAGCTAAATTCTTAGTACAAATGAACTAAAGTCATTGCATTTGGGGATCTGAATTTATTTTGTGGCTTGAACAAACCAAATTCTTGCTTTTACATAAAACGAGAATGAAAGTAATGTAAGACAAGTAAAAACATTTGAATGAGTATTTCTCAAATATTAAAAAGTATAAGACTTGTTGGCAGTTGGTTGATTAATGTTACATTTTAATCAACGTGAATGTTTAGTAAACACAAACTGACTAAAAGTAAATGGATGTGACAAAAGGCCAAATAGGGGGAAATAGGAGTAAAAAAGATTGTGTTACATCAATCTTCCAAATTGGGAGGGCCACCTGCCTTAAAAATTAGCATTAGAAATCCTGGCTTTTTACTGACCACTGCTGGTTGGAAACATGCTATTTCAGCCATGTGATATATAGTCTCACAGTTACACACAAACATAATCACACACACATAGTCATGCACATACACAGTCACACACATACATAAATGCACTTTTATAGTATTAAGTAGATTCTGAGATGACATGTTTTCATTATTAATTAATGTTCTAAGTTGAATACCACATGGCTGAAATATTGTTGATTGTTAAGGTAAGCAGCATGAAATCAGAATACAGAAGTAATTTCCAACAGGAATATCTTTGGACCTCTTCTTACATGGCCGGTGCCTTAACCAATTCAGACATGAAAGCCTCATGGTTAGACAAACTCAAATCTATAGTCAAGACATCATCCATGTAAGATCATCTCCCAAAATATGGGATGCAATTTCAAGTCTTGTCGAAAGTTACATCTTTCTTCTGATTTCATGCTGTTTAGGATAATGGCCAGGGGTATTCAACATGGAATGTTTCGATAAATAAGCAACAGTAAAATATAGAAACCTAGCCAAAACCTGATTTTTTACACCAAAATTGTTTTCTTTTTTTTTTGCAGACAAACTTGGATGGCACAAATAATGGCCCAAGCTGGAGGTGACTGATGCTGCTGCTGGCCTTGAAGTAACCATTGGCAATAGAAAATTTCACCCCTATTTTATTGGTTGGGTTCTCTTTGAGGGCTAGATATGACTTTGTGGGTAGGGCTTCTATTGCTGCTGGCAGTACTAACTCTTAGCATTTAATTTGTTCTTATCCACAGATACACAACTTATATGCATTAGTATATCTATCTGCACCATGTGTGTGTGTGTGTATATATACACACACACACACACACACATGAGGTTCATAAAGACCATAGACAAGGAATATTTTAATTTTAATTTTTTAGTTAACTTTTCTTGTTTACATAGATGAGAACTCAGCAATCTTTGTGTTATGATGACATCATGCATGATGTGACATGCAAGCAAAATTATTCACCGGTTTGAATGGATCTACCAGTTATTAAATACATTTAAAATCCCAATGGCCAAACTTAAGAACTTAATGGCAGACATGACCAGACAAATGGCAAGTTAACCCATGGCCTTAATAATGGCTAGAAGTACGATCGAAAGCACAAACGTTTGGAAAATATTTACATTCATTGAATCCAGTCATGCATTCTCTTATACATAAAAAAAGAATGGTTAAGTAAAAGATTTTTAAAAACACTCCTTGTCTACAGTCATTAATCAAACTTGTATTAATGAAGGACTGCTGCCTAAACACACACACACATATATATATATGTATATGCACATGTACATGTTGTGCATTATATATATATATATATTTATATATATATATATGTGTGTGTGAGAGATGTCCATGTATGTATACAAGTTATATGTGAATATATGTATATATACATATAATTACATGTATAGTTATTTACTAAGCTTAGCTTAGTCTGGCACAGAGCCATAAGTGTGAGACTCCCAATGAGGATTGAAACATATATACATTGGGGTAACTGAAGATAATCATAATTAGATTTTTTTAAAATTAAATAAGTAAACACACACTCAAGCACATGCACACACATTGTTGAATTCCATTTTAACAGCATGAGAAAACAACTTTGTCAGTGGGTACCTTTTAAATACTTATTAATGAAAATCATATTTGATCAAACATTTTAATTAGTCAGTTATGCAGACTTGACACAAAGTCAAATATTTTTTCTATAAAAAGATAACATTTTCAACACTTTACTTGATGAAAGCTTGAAGCAATTCTTCTTTTCTTTCTATACATTCACCTCATAAAGAGCTGAGACATCTTGATCAAAGTGTTTAATACAGGCAAACCCTACTTTAAGCAATTAATTTGCCTCAATTTTTACTCGCATGAGACAAATTTGCATGAAATGATCAATAGAATCAATGGGTATAATTACAATGAATCCCCATCCTTTCAGATTGCAGTAACTGAGTAATTACACATGTAAAACGGGAAATTATCGCAGTTTTCCAACTCATGTTAACTTAATTTATGAAGTAGCATATAGTGGGTTTTGCCTGTATTTAACATTTAAACATGAACTATTGAATAAGTATTAGTAACTTTTCATCCTTAAATTTCACACACACACACACACACACTAGTCACCTATTATCATTAGTCCTCATACCTATCTGCTTTCCACAGAACCTGCTCTATGTACACTGAAATGTATTGTTCTTATCTCCATGATATTTCTGTACCAAAGTTGAATTGATTCAGCAAAATCTACAGTTATGAACCTTTGATAAAACCTGAGCAGCCAACATATATTTTGAGTGAACACAAAAAAGTCTAACTTCTCTGAAAAACTCTTGTTTGACATTTTTTTTGTTATTACTATTTATTTATTTATTTATTTATGACTTGTTTTCTTTTTTCTTTACTATTTTTTCCCAAAAATTTCTGTTTCTTTCAAAATCTCATTTTTCTTTTTATACAAAATATTTACATTTGGCATGAATTTAATTCTTTTAATTTAATTTTAATTCTTTTTGATATAATCTGAAGCAAAAGATTCTGTTTTATCCTTTATTGAAAGAAGTGACTTCCTGTAAATGTTGTTTTTGTTATTTATTGTTTTTTTCGTGGGGTTTGGGGTGTTTGGCATGTCACTCAACTCTCCAGAGCCAATCATTAAAGGTGGCTCCTCCACCAGATTTATATAATGTTTTATATTAAAATGATGATATAATTATTTATTTGCGTATAAACATATTTTGCATTTACTCAGTGGTGTCGTGCTAAAAAAAGAAGTGAGGTAACGCAAGACTGCCTGCTCTCATGGGGAGGGGGTCAGGCCCTAATCCCTCCCTCCACTGGAGAAAACTTTTGAAATTTAACTAATTTCAGAGATGTTTTGAGGCCAGATAGGATGAGTGTTTGAACATAATATACTGGCTAATTTTTTGTATCAGTGGATTGTTCAAATAGAGAAATTTAGTAGTATAAAGGTAGTAAGGGAATGCTGTCCCCACTAACAAAAAAGTAAAAGAATGTTCCCACAGCACTGCACCACTGCATTTACTTGAAGAAATATTTTGTACTTAAACTGAAAATAAAATTAGTAGAGTATTTAACTCTGCTTTAAGAAGTTCCCATCTAGAAAGACAAGAAAAATTCCATTTCAATAATCTCCCTGGTGATTCAACACCGGTGGGCCAGTCAGCCATTGTGTATTGCCTATTATACAATATGCTTCATTGATTTGCGTAACAGAATTAAACTTGAATTTCTAAGATCAGAGTTTTTGTTTGTGTTGCTTTATTTTATTCTTTTGACTTTGAAATTTATTTCTTACTTTTTTTAATCTTCCATTTTTACTTGTGGTTTCTTAGGGAGGTGGAAATGGAATAGGCATTAATTTTGTCCGTTCTCTTCCACTCTCCTTTATTTTACTTGAGCAATCTATTATAATCCACTTCCGGCTTGCCAGGCCCATCAGAGATGTTGGACAGAGGCCTCTCTTACCCAATTAAAGAGACATGGTGGAGGACGATGGGCCTTACTCTGCCATGCTGGCCCATAATGTATTAGCAAGAGAAAGAGATGGATTCATGCCTATCCCGAGAACATTAGTACAAAGTGAGCACAAACTGCCTTAGTCAGAGTTTGAACTCGGCTCGCCAATCCCATTCTACATGCTTTTAACCGCTCAGTCACTCACACCTCCGACTTTGAAATGGTTGAATGAATTCAGTGTAAGATGTCCCCCACTTTGTAGATATTATACATCTATAATTTAGCCACCACTGTTGCATGCACTTCTGAAAAGTACATTATTCTATCAGATATCCTTAGTCTGTCTTTAATATTACATTATTCTATCAGATATCCTTAGTCTGTCTATGTAATATTAATTTTGTCTGATTATAAAATAAACATTCTGAAATTCTCAGTTACATTAGCTCTTTAAGAAATATATTTTACTTACACAGCACACCAACTGTGAAAGTGAAATTAATTAGACAAAAACGTTTCAGTAGTCAATGAACAAAACTTTTATATCTGCATACTGATATATGTACTCATCACCTCTTTTTTCTTTCTTCTGTCACTAAAAAGATTCAGATCTCACAAAATCTAATGATAAAACCATTAGATTGGAGACTCTGTGGTGGAAGTGGAACAGATATAATACTCGTACTGGACATCTCAGAATACATATTTGCATACTTAGAAAGATTTACGCGGCAAACTTGGGAGATAATTGCTGCACAGCACCCAGTTTGAGAACCACTATTCTAATCAAAGAAAGATGAAAGAGATGAACCGTCAGACTCTTAAGTTCTTCTCCAACACCGATTCCAAACTGTCAAAAACTGTTTTCATGGTAACTGGCCAAACTGACTGAAAGCATCAAAAGATTGGTATTCTTCTGATGGCTGAGTTAAAATTGTGTGAATCTTTTAACTGAGAAAATTGCTGGTGTCCTTAAAGGAATATCTGCAAAGAGGAATTCAAATAAAGATGGCTCTACCAAAATTAATGTGTGCATAAAGGTCAGGGGTTTGGAAGATTGTATAGTGCCAATCTTCTGAGGCCAAACAATAGATCAGCCGAAACATTGTATTTAAAGATTACATGAATAGTCCAAAATAATATGGAATAAAGGATAATAGCCATTATTAGTATTTGTTATTACTAGTGCAGTGCCCATTCCAAAGGTGCATGTTTGGAAGGGACTGACATAATTGACATGTAAAATAATTTTGAATTAAATACTTGTGTGTAAGTATTATTATTAATTAGTAATTAGCAGTAAGTAACGATCGATGCAAGATTCATTCTAAAGAGTGAAAATCAAGGGAGATAATTTATAGAAACTATGACGAAAGCGATGGCAATATTGTCACCAGTGGTGAGTCTTAAAATTCAGCATATTTCTGCCCCCTGCCAATGGGACAGGGTGAAGTCGTGCCCCCCAAAACACGTTGGGCTTGTTGAGTGCTAGGAGAGGCAGAGCATCCTTACGTTTTCATTTAATGACCGACAGGAAGCTAGCACTTTAGAGATTTGTCACAGTGGTAACGCTAGGAGAGGCAAAGCATCCTCATGTTTTTTGTTTAATGGCTGACATGAAGCTAGCATTTTAGAGACATGTTACAGCAGTGACTGTGACTGCTTGGATAGTGTAATGGTTAGCACATCTGCCTCACACGCAGAAGGTCCTGGGTTTGATTCCTGGTATAGAGTGTGGAATACTCTTCATTAAGACAAATTTCCTTGTTCACTCAGCAATTGAGTACACTCTAAGCTGTGTGATTATGATGGAGGTATCCCTTTGGTAGACTTGCATCCATGTAAGAATAAAGTCCTGGTCTCTTGCAAGGTTCACTAAGGTGACACATGCAAGAGTTGTCTCCTAAGAGATGGATACAGTGATGCTAAGAGAGGCAGAGCATCTTTGTGTTTTTGTTTAATGGCCAACATGAAGCTAGCGTTATAGAGATATATTTTTTATTAGATTTCTCAAGAACCACTGATACAAACAACTTCAAACTCGATACTGCACTGCCTTATCTGCTGATTAACATTTGCAGTGAATGTTAACTTTGTACAATGGTTAGTTGTTGAGTAATCGTGGTGCAAACACGAACACAAATTTCTTTAATTGTAGTGAGATTATCCAGATTATTTTTGTTCTTAAAACCCTGTATCTGCTATATGGCAGACATAATCTTAGGAATAATAATGTTAATCTACATAGTATGAGGAATAGTAATCAATCCCCATAGTATGATGTATAGTAGTATTAATCTTCATAGTATCAGGAATTGTACATATTAATCTTCATGACATAGTATTAATATATAGGATAATATTATACAAAATAATATCTGATAATGTATAATATATATAATGCATATAATATATAATAATAATTTATGATAATTAAGTATAATATATACAACATATATATATAATGTATGATGTACAAAATAATATATAATTATGCATAATATAACAACTATATATGTAATAATAATATATAAATAGTTATATGAAAGTTATGTAGAATAATGTATAAGCATGAATAATAATTTGGAAATATTTTTTGATTTTAACTTTTTATTTATTTCATTTTCAGTTTTGTAATCTTTTATTTCTTTTGATTAATTTATGTAATTTATTTTTTATTTATTCATTTAATTAAAAAAAGATCTGCCTTTTTTCAATTGTGGCTTTGAAGGTTGTGAAATTTCCCACTTGTACAAATGGCTGTCTTCGAAAGTGGGCTGATCCCAAAATTTCAGCTCTCAAAATATCTAACCCAGGGATTCTCAAACTGGAGTACACATACCCCGGGGGTATGCAAGAGAAGTTATGCAAGGTTTGTAAAAACATTGGAATTTTAAAGTAATCAAAACCAACTAAATGCAACTCGTGTATCTCATGAACCTGACATACAGTTGGCAACAGTGCATAAATTTAAAGATCATTCCAGAACAAAAAATGAAATATCTCTGATTTGAATGTATATCCATGCTCATTGACTTCCTTGCATGCTCTTGATGTGCTTTTTTTTTAGTATAATCCAAATTTTGTGCAAGACTGTCAATTGAGAATGAGAGGCGGGTGTGTCTCTCTGAAACTGTGCCTAGAATTGAGTTACTTTTTGGAAAGAGCTAAGCTCATCCGTCTCATTAAAAATGTAAAATTCAATTAAATGAAATTACTAACAAATACTACATGTCTATTGTCTGTTCTATGGTATCCATACATTTTACACTAAATTCTTTACAAGGAATGAGAACACCAAGACAGCCAGACAGGACGAACAGGTATGCTAGAAGAAAAATTAGAGAACCACTGATCTAACCTATAATAATAATTGCAACTCACATTATTATTATTGTTCAGGATTTCTGTCAATTATTTTATTCATTATTATATATCTACTATAATAATATGTCAACTGTAAGGGTATACTTATTTTTTTTGTCTATAACATCCCAAGGGAAATAACTTTTATATTTTATGCAAGAGTTACTTCCCTTTGAAGACTATTTCATAATTTTGTTATTTGTAAGAGAAAGATGATTGTACACAATGACATTTAATTTCTGTGACAATTTCTCAATGTAATAGCTTCACACCTCTTTATATTCTAAGCATTTACGTAATTGCAATTGCAAAATTACTTAAATATTGCTGTTATTTTTTGATGGCAAGGGTAATCAAGTACTTATTATATTTCTTCTGCCAATGTTATATTTATTATCAACTGATTATGCTGCTACAGGTGTTTCTCTCATTTGATACTTTACTTATAACATATTTTCACATTCATTTCTCACCAGAATTGTCATAATGAACAGGTTATTGGAGATATTATCAAATGTTCCCATTTGCTCAGTTTAGCTCTCTGTGATCTGTTTGAAATCAAAATTCTTATTTCATTTATTTTTGAACCTCCAAGTGCCATTGATTAACAATTGTTTCTCTGATAACATTTCAATGATACACTTAAATTCAACCTTTTTCTCATCATTCAAGGCTGTCAGACTCTTCTTCGGTCTTCTTTTTATTGTGCCACTTTATTTTTATTCTGTCAAAATCATTTCCAGATTTTTTCATTTTTTATATATCTTGGCTGGATCCAGGATTTTGAGCAGGTGGTCCAATTCTTTATTCCTTCCCTCCATCTTTCTAATGGATATAGTAAATTTTTGTTTTTAATGCTAATTTATGATATTGCTTGGGATCATTTGGCTTTTTATTTATAAAATTTCTTTATCTAAATATTTAAAAAAAATATGAATTGGTGAAATAATAATGTTTTTTGTATTCTAAATTCAACTCTAAATAAGAATTTAATTTCCATTATCAGAGATAATAATTGTATCACACAATCAGCATGATTATGATTGGTCCCTGTCAAGGTTGATAATGGGCATAACAGCTCGGCTGTTACTGCCTGGGCAGATAAGGTAGTTATAGGAGAGTGGCTTACCCAAGTAAACTCACTCACTCACTCTCTACTCTTCCAACCATTATGACATGCCAGTGAAGAGACATTTTGTCAAGATATCTGGTTGGGAAAAGTGGATTCTTTCCTTTCCCAAGGTAATTTACTAATGAGCAGAAAGAGTCTAAGCTGAAATGTGAAATTAGTTTTCTGATTGGGTTTTCTGTGCTGATAGCTGTTCGGCCATCCAAGACTTAAATAAACAAAAACTAGTACAATTTGTATGATGAACTTTGTTTCATTTTCAAATATAAAGACCTGAAAGTCTTGGGACAAAACGTTATCCTGAGCTGTTTTATTTGAAGTTTTATTTGAAGTCCATTCGGATTGAAAGTTTCATTCACAATTGCTGGCTTTTCCTTATCTATTTACCTCTGCCAACAAAGTTGGAAGAGGTATATGTATTCAATTGTGTCAGTCTTTTTGTCTGTCTGTCCTACTGTTTGTCCAAAAGTTCTCAATGAATACCAATGAAGTTTTGTGGAAGGGTGGACCATGTGCTATGGATGAATTGATCAAATTATGGGGCAGATTCAGGAATTCTTTTTTGATTGAGAGATACTTTTATTCTGCAGGAAAGGGGATTAAAGATGAACAGTTAATCAAAAGGGAAGATTTAAATTTCAAGGAAAGTAACTCAATATTTATACACTTAAACTTCTCTCCTTGTTTTTTTTAGTTCTAATTCAGTTTTTACTTAGTGCTTTCTTGTTTATTCACTATTTTGATATTCAACTCCACAATAATTACTGAGGGAGGGGGGAGGCTAGCAGACAGCATTGTTCCTAATACCAAATGAATTCATTGGTCACTCACATTCTTTCCCAATCACCATAATATTGTATTTGCTCTATGGACCTAAACTATCTCCCCATGACAACATATACAAATTGAATTTGTTTCCTGCTCCCATCTATCCTGTTCTGTTTTATCAACAAAGGTGTTTGTAGGCAGTTTGAAAGTTTTTCTGAAATAAAATTCTGGAGAGAACAGTGTAAAGTTTTTCCTGAAATGAAAATCATCTCAGCTTTGTTTTCAAGGAATATCAACACATTCACTCTGATAGCTGCACTTTATGTCATTTGATACATAATGTACTGTATAAAAATACATAATGTACTGTATAAAAATGTGTATATATTTACTTAGCATTGTCTGGCAGAAGATGGTAAAGTAGAAGATAGTGTGACACCATTCTTCTAATTGGGGAGGGCCTGCTTAACTTAAAACTTAGGCTGGGCTCACTGATGACAGTGGGGAATATGGAACTATCTCGTCCCCAGTCTGATATATGTGTGGCAAAGTTGAGCTTTCTGGCAATTGGTCTCATCAGTAAATGATCATGGGCAAGTGATTTCACTGTAACCAACAGGGAGGGTGGGGAGACCAACAGCAGTCAGGCTCAATACAGTCCACCATCTGACTCATGTCATCCTTGATTTTGACCCCAAAGCAACTGGATGAGAAAAAAAACCTTTGGGTAAACCCCACACCTGCTGGCTGGATGTCATGGAGGAAGACTCCCAGAGAGTTGACATAACTCTGGATGTGGTGGTCTCTATCATTTGTTCCAGACTGATGAGAAGATAACAAGTGGATAAGCATTAGCAACACTAGCAGTAGTCAGTGGTGAAAAAGAAATGAGGGAACACAGCTGCATGCTCTGGGGGGAGGGATGTTTTCAATTTGGGAAATTTAACCCATGTATATATATGTGCATATACACATGCATAATAGTTTTTGTTTATACATAGATATATAAGCCTGCAGCCTAATGATGAAAATAACATTCATTTAACACAACAAGTATTTATTTTCAACATAATCTCCTTCCTGGCCAGTGTATTTAGCCCAACGCTTCTCTATTAATCATATAGATCGAAAGTGAAAATTTCAGATCAAAATTCAGCTAGATACTGTGTCAGGATACAGACTTATTGATCCTCTCTTATCTATCTATCTATCTATCTATGTA
>VCCN01004036.1:134775-148044 GCA_006491835.1 Architeuthis dux | reverse complement strand
AAACTCACTTGGCCAAAAAGATACTACCACAATCTGACCTAGGACTGACCGCACACCTTACCCAGAATGCATGATTCCTACACAAATTTGGGTCACTAGCTCAAAGAACGGTTCCCAATCTTCACACATAATATGAAAATGACACAGCTGAAAACATGCATCTCTGTGTGGGCTAGCATATCACCACCACCACATCGATGTTGGAATACTGACTTCGATCTATATCCGCCGATGATGAAGTTTTTACTTCGAAACATGTCCGGAAAAAACAAATAACAAATAAAATTCCATACGTACACTATACTCCTATTCTGTCTTAACTTTATCCATTTCTCTAAATATTTCATGGATGCTTTGCAAACTTGTTGAAATTCACCGTAGATGCTGTTTCTTCGTTCGAACCATTTGCTTCACGACAAACTGTTTCACTTTTAAAGTCTGTGTCGGCAGACTCACACACGCATGGTATGGCCGATTTAGCGCGTTTCGCACTCGAATCAGCGCCTTTCTTGTTTTAGCAGTGCAAACATTTTGGCAATTTTGAGCCATTTTTTGGCTATTTTTGACAATTCTTAGTGTCTTTTGTTGTTTTTTCGGCCATTTTTGTCTATTTTAAAAGAATTTACCGCTTTTTGGCAGTCAAACTAGCGCGAGTGGTAAATGATTTGTGCGTGTAAATCAGTGTAAACCAAAAAGATTTTAAAGATGAAACGAGGACGTTAATTGTTTTATCCAAAAGGAGGACATGCATTCACCGGGGGTCCAAGTGATTTCTAGGGGGAGCCAGACCCCCCCCCCCCCCAGCGACGGACCTGGGTTAATTGATAGAATAGAAGATGCACAGTTATTTACCAAATCTCGTGGTATAGGCTTTTCAACATGTTTAGGATCCTACATATACGATGCTTGAAATGTTTTAGCAGCATTTCCCCCCTGTGACTTTCTCATTGATTGTTTGTCCAGTTGAAATATTCCTTAGGGGTGTCTGAAGATCCAGGTCTTCAAAAGGATTTGAGAAACTATTCAAGGTATAAATTATATTCTCAATATCTCTGCGACCTTCTTGCAAATCATGCTTTGAATCTGGAGCTTTTGTGATTCAAGTAAGTTATTCACTGTCTCACTTTGTAATGACCTTGTGATCATCCACCGAGACTAGCAGACTGAGAGTTTGCAAATGCTGTAATGCCTGTGAACCTCGAAGCAGCATCAGCATTAACAGTCTGCTCAAGTACCATATCGTCTGGTACTCTAAAAAATGAGTTTCTAGAGCGCTTTATGCCAAGATCTCCTTGAGAAAGTACATGTCTCACTCCAGGTGATTCTGTTCCTATGTTGAGAAGCTTTTGTCTGAGAAAAAAATACTGGAATCATTTTCTCCAAAGCAACTGTGTACATTTCAAGGTTATTTGTTCTGTAGGATCTGCTGAAGTATTTGTAGATCAATGTACTGTTGGTAGAATTGAGCAGTTTTGCCACGCATTCTGATCTGTTTTTTTGGGTTTTTTGAATGTACTTGTTTTATGCTTGACCCGTCTATAAATGTTTTAAAACTTTCTTGAGATAGCGTCTTGCTCAATGTCTTAACCTGGTCTTCGATTTCTTTCAATAGTGTGCTGCTTTGAAAGTGTTCTGTACATTTCTGAAAAAGACAGTTTTCAAGAGCGAGCGATATGACATGCCATATGACATGATTTGTCATCTGGTCTACGGTAATTACGTTACTGTCATGTAAACGTATGGCATATCTCACTACCGCTAAGTGTGCAAACGCCCCCATAGTCTCAACTGATGCAATACGTACATATCTACTACACATGTGCAACATTTCAAGACTATGAATTGTGAATTGAAATCGTGAGTTGGGACCTTAATAGCAAGGTTGTAAAAATGTCGATACTTACGTTACTTCTATTTGTTTCCCATAACTGAGAATGAACCTTATGTCCAGTAGAAACAAAAATTATTCGCAAACCTTTTGGGGTAAATAAATCTGCCCTGGCTCTTGGAATATTAGTATAGATTCACTTATATAATACACCTCGTGATTAGCCATCTGTCTGTAACATTTGTCAAGGTAGATAACTATTAGAAGCGAATTATAGTGTAATCTCCCTTATTTATTATTATTTTTTTATTTTATATATTTATTTATTTTTGCTAATGCGTGAAAAATACGGGTTCATTTTGGTTGAAAATAAACATGAAAATGCGGGGTAACATAATGTTTTTGATACTTTTAAGTACAGTGAAATTGCAAAATTATTTAAATACTTCCATCATTTGTTGACAGGATTGGTAAACTGGTATATATACACAGCATTTCCCAGTTGTTAAGACGCTACAAGTGGTTAGAAGCACCTTATAATTAGGTTCGATGAGTGTTTTGGATGGTTCTTAAAATTACTAAAGGAACAAATATAGACATACCAACGGGACTTTTTAAATCCACGGGACTTTTTAAATCGTCGACACACTATTTTAAAACGTAATTACATTTTTTTTTAAATGTGTTCTCGAGTTTTTTCTTGTTATTGTTAGAAAGAGTCCAAATTATTGTAAAAAAAAAGAAAACAAATGTTCATTAATTACAACGTAGAATTGAACTTTTAAAATAAATGTTTACTTTTTAATCGATAAATCAATCATTTTGACAACATTTTATTGACAGGTATTAACATTTTAAAAAATTGAGATTCTGTAATTAAAAAAATCTACTAAAAAATAATTTACACTCACAATTGATATAATTTTATTTGAAAAAGTTAGTTTTATCATTACTCAACTGAAATGTGGTAAAAATCGTCACATACTACATAAAAACAATCAGTGAAATATAGCTTTTTTCAAACAGTAAGGGGTTGGTATAATCGGTGATCGGATGTCGATCAGTGATCAACAGGCCACCCGTAGAAAAAATATTGTACAATTAAAAATAACAGAAAAATATACGAAAAATTACCCCAAGCAGCAATTTAAAAAAAAATTATTTTATTTGATAAGTTACATTTCGATCTTGTACAGTAAGTGAAAGAATAAGAAAAGATTAAAAAAATAAAATCGAATTAATCGAAAAAATCAATCTCTATAAATAATATTTAATGTTAATATTTTTTTACACAGAAATTAGCCATAAAATATGAGTTTACAAATAAAGATAAAAACTTTCCAAGAAGAGCAATATTTTACTTTATTTTTCAGATTTAAAAAATTTCTAAATACTGCTTCCCTGTTTGAGAAAAGGCACTTCTCACCGACTGCACTGAAACATGCAGACGGAGAGAGGGTTTTATTAACAACAGCAAATTAAGACAGGTTTTGAAAATACCGCAGCGTGGTTCTTATAAAAAAGTTGGAGGATTGCAATAAGGTTGCTCCTTTATTGCGGCTTCATTAGCCTCGTAACACAATAGTGTGTTTTACACACCGCAATTGGAAGAACGTCCGTTTGTTTGAAGGGGCAAATAGCAGCTCTTAGGTAAGGTACTCCCTTGGGCAAACTGGTTCTCCAATCCTTGTGATGTCGACACGTCTTTAACTACCGAATTGTAGGTCGGTGCTGGTAGCTGTTGTACAGCTTGCTACTGCTGGGACCTTAAAAATAAAGGTATATTTATACAATTCAAAAGCATGAAACTCTTGTTTTCCCGCCAAACCAGGCAGTTCTGGTACAATGGGATGGCTTTCGCGGAGTGGAAACAGCATCTGTTCTCCTAGCGTCGGCCATCCTTTACAAGTAAATATTATACACACGGCTATATTTCTTCTGACACCCGAAGCTGCTTTTTCAAAAATATGAACAGATTTTATTTTGCCATTGACCTATCTTTATATATGTGCAAAACATATTATTTTACAGCTATTATAAATTTTAAAAAATCATCAAATGAATTGGGGGGTTCATCACATAAAAAATGTTTTTTCCCGAAATTTCAAATGGAAACTTCTTTAAAATTTCAAATGGAAACTTCTTTTTAAAAAAGATCGTCCTTTATTATATAAGTACCGAAAATCTTATTAAAATCCAATGAATATTCGATTTTTCGTAAAATTTTAAAATCTATGTGTTTTACTCATGAGAGCTTTGGGGAAATTTCGAATGCAAACCATTATATGTAATCTGTTATTTACATTGCTACAGCTTTTTGCACTATTTGTTTTCAAAATATCTCCGGTTCTATAAGGTGCACACAAATAATTCTTAACCGAGATGTTTCCCAATCTTTCTTCATACTGATGCCACAAAAATTCCGACGATAAAATTAAATTTTGGACGAATTTGACGTTTTTTTCCGTAAGGTGTCCATTTCCGGTAAGTTTTGCCAGCAAAGTCGGTGGGTCTTTGTGGAGGAAAGAATTCCAACCTTTTTATGAGCATCGGAAATTCTGTGAGGATGGTGAACGCCTGCTTATGGCGTGAGATTTCTCCATAGTAAAGGTTTTTAAAAGGGAGGTAAGAATGACTCCATTTGAGTACGACCATGACAAAGGAATGAAACAACGACAAATGAAAAACGAGGGAGACAATCCTCTAGAAAGAAACAAGACATTTATTGTAGGTGTAGATTTAATTAATGTTTATGTGTTTGTATGTGTATGTAAAAGTCAATTGTCCGTGTATTGTCGCATATTGTATATGTTTTCGTGGGTTTCGGCGTTTATTGTTTATGTGCGCGTGTGTGTAAATATGTAAAAGTCCCTTGTTCAGGTATTTGTTTTAGTGTAGGTTTGCAATCGTGTAAATAAAATGTTTTTTCTAAAAGGTCTTCCATGATGACAATGTGTGCGTGTGAAATAAAGTCTTACTTACAGTTTGGGCCCATTCGTATGGGCTTATTAGGAAAAGCTGGGGTTCTGGCTCCCGGACCACGAGGTCCGAGAGCCAAGGGTGGAAAGGGCGGAGCAGGGTTAGGGTCGTCTTTACATGACGGCAGACTGGGAGGAAAGAGATCGATTCACAGTTAGCGCCCGTCACGTGATCACGTGAGGGCGCAAAGCGTCTGAGTTACCATGGGGACAACTCTCTTCACGGGAGACAACTCCGCTTTGACCCACCACAGATCTGCCTATACAAATATGATGATTTGATTCCATGCATTGAGTTCTTGAACAGAAGAGATGTTATTATTGATGACGACCAATTTTGCAACCTGATTTTATTCCTCAAATCTGATGAGATAGATTTTAATTTGTTGGAAGATCAAAGGATGCATGAACAATGAAGGGTATTTTTTAAATCTTTTTTTTAAATCCCTATCGATTGCTTTTCAGAAATACTTAAAATATGTGAATTTTATTTTGTATTTCTGTGCATAATTGAATGAACCAATGCACAGAATAGACTTAATGTGGAGTCAATGAAGGCTATGACGTGCATGGATTTTTACAGTTATCTGTTAAGTAACGAAGAGCTTTTGTCAAAAATAGCCAGTACCGAAAAGTATGACTAAATAGCAGTAGTATCAACAGTAGTATATTTTCTTTCCTTTCTTTTAAAAAAAAAGATGTTTGTTTGAGCATTATGCTATAATATTATTTTAATGTGTTCTTTCGTAATGAAAGTTTATATCTTAAATTTTGTTTAATTTTGAAATGTCCTCCTTTTCAATCTTTTTTTTCTGAAATGTCCTCCTTTTCAGAGTATATTGTCCTCCTTTTTCATTTTTGCATCTGTTAACCCTAGCTATGCACTACGCCTTTGATGTTGTCAAGCATCTCTTTCCGCTCGGGAAACTTTTTCATTAATTCTACAGAGAAAACTAGGTATTTTTAAAAAGAATTATCTCTTCTCAGGTCTTATATTCTTCTTTCGCTAGTAAAAAATATAGGTAGTTTCATTATCATTCGTTTTTCCTTTTAACTTTTTAGTTTCAATTTTATTTTTGCCTAAAAAAGGTAAAATTAAAATTAAATTAACATTTGAACCGGCCCCAATTGTGTTTAATTCAAAACTTGTACGAAAAGAGAAGGAGAAAGATCGGGCATGCAAAACGTTCTATTATTAACCAAATATGACTGAGTTTCAAACTGCTCTGTATAAACAGGGTGAATATAACAAAGTCGAACTGTAAGAAAAATAAAATATTTAAAAAAGAATTGTAACGAAGTTAAAAACTAACAGTAAACCTTTCTTTAAATATTAACGTTCAAAAAATAAGTTACGGAAAACTATTTCGGAGCTTGAATGTCCTTCAGGTAACTTGACTAAGAAACGGCAGATACTTTAGCAAATTCTTTCCAGTCTATCTTTAAAGGTGAAGAATATGGTCCTCTAACGAAAGAAAGTCACGAAAGTCAAAGATTTGTAGATGGGAATATGGAAGAGTTAGTTATTGAACCCGATAAAGTTTTAAGAAATACACCCCAAGTTGCTGAAATATTTGGCAGAATGTGAAAACTTTGTTACTGCATTCACAAGTTTATTTAATGCATGTATAGATCAAGAATGGATACCTAAAATATGGAAGAACACGGTTGTTATCCCTATACAAAAATGGTTCGGTTCACCTACCAGAGAACTATAGGCCTGTATCACGTGCACTTTGTAAGTTGTTTGAAACCTTTTTAAGGTAACATATACTTGATTATGTGTGCCTTGTAATTACTGAAAAACAGGATGGATTTTTGTTTACCAGCTAAAAAAGTACATATGCTGTTTGAAACTTAGTGTTATCAAACAAAAGTAACAAGAACAGATGAGAAAACCAAATTTGATGCATTTAGAAATGAACAGTTTAAAACACAAATACATTTAAAAGGATGACAATTTAAAAGCTTCAGAAGCACTTGATCTTGCTTGTCATCATCAAGAGGCAGACACACGGATAATGTGGAAAAATAATATCCTGGTTAGATCAAATGACACTGATGTGTTGCTACTGTTGATCTACTATCAGAAGCACTTCCAAAACTCACAGATTTGGCTTGAATGTGGTGTCTTCAAATAGCAGCAGAGGGATGATCGACGTTACTTGTATCACAAAGGGGCTTGGGCATGATTTAGTAGAGGTATTTCCTGGCTACCATGCATTTACAGGGTCTGATCTGAATTCAGACCCTGTAAATGCATGGTAGCCAGGCAAGACCTCTAAAGGGAAAGGTTTAAATCCTTTGAAATCATGCGACAGAATCTTGAATACCAAACAAGTCTCAGCCAGCTAGGTGAGTCAATTGCTGGGCTGTGCCGTGTGTGACCAAACTGGATACTCCTCTGTCTGATGTGAGATACCGCTTTTTTATTTAAGAAAAACCACACTTAAATGCCAGTATAAGGTATTGATTCACCAATGCTGCCTCATCTAAACTCACTTTGTTGAAAAAAATTCAAAGAAGCAATACAGTTTCATGGCTGAGGAAGCGAGCAGTTTGTCGGAACCCAGATGATGGGTTCGATCCTATTGAACATGTATGGTATATGGAAAATGACAGGTATCACATACATTGGTATGATGGTCCAACCCTACCCGAAAATCTAGAAACTACCACAGAATAGGACACTGACAGAGAAGATTTATTTTCTAATGATAGTAGTTTGATGAGAGTTGTGAGGAGGACAGTCATTGAAATTAATTTTTTACCTTAACCTTACCTGAGTCATTCATTTCTAACAAAAACATATATTGTTATACATTTTCTTAATCCTTTATCTGGTCATTTTTTCATAAATATTTTGTTTTTTGTGTAAATCTGGGTGTTATATGTTTTTGTTAGAATTGAATGAAGCAAACGGGAACGCCGATTTTACATGTTTGAGTGAACATTTCAGAAAAAACTAATAAAGTTCAGTAAAAATGTAACTACATTTTATTTGAAACATTTAAAAATGAATCCCACCCATCTAGCACAAACGCATGAGAAGTTACGCTTCATGGAATGTGGCAAGTACAAGATAGCCTGGCAACCATCTTGGTGACGCCATCACACACCCACACACATCACTGGAGTTGTAAACCTCACTTTTCTAAGACTTTTATATCATGTAGAAACAAAGATGATTCACAAACCTTTTTGCACACTTTGGGGTAAATAAATCCTAGTCTGGCTCTTGTACTATGAGCCTTATGTTTGTTTGTCCGTGCCTCTTTCACGCAAAAACTGGCTTACGGTACTTTAATCGCATGGAAAGTTAATCGCCTGGAGAAATGACTTATAGCCGAAATGAAACGAGACGATAAAATCTGGTGTCGCTTTTTTGGCAAAGGAAAAACGTTGTTTAAATGAAATTATATTTTTAAAAAATTAAATACGTAGTTTTAACTTGATCAAAAGTTTCAATTAAAGAAGCAGCAAAAATATTGATACTATTGAACAAAAAATGACTCTGAAAAGTTTTATTTTTATTTGTATGTAATGTAACATAGTAAAGTAAATTTAAAATTAAGTACGTATTTTACTGTAACATTGTACTGTACTAGTGTAACAAGGATAACTGATTAAATATAGCATGATGATGATGATGATGATGATGATGATGAAGAAATATTAACTGCTTGTATTTTTAATATATTTTCATATATTATTTTCTGTTTAAGTATCGTAGCTATTTTCATTTTTCGCGGTTTAGCATTTGATTGACCCAGACGACGAGCGATTTTCTCATAATTGTTGTGAATGTGAGAGATTTTTAGCTACGGATATTTAAATTTTAAAAACTTTTCTTACATTGACTACTGAACAAAAAACAAAAAATGAAACTGAAATTTGGGATAGGATTAAACCCTTCCATGGCGAAGATAATAGGCAATGGGAAGTTGATCTCGGAAGTCATTCGAGGTCACCAGAGGTCATTTCTAGCCAATTTGCCAAGTTGTTGGCCACAATATTGCACCAAGGATGCTGTAATTTAGCATATGAGCACATGTTCTCAATGCGAATTGTTCCAGGCCTTGCGAAGTTGTACTTGGACGTCATTCAAGATCATATGGGGTCATTTCTAGCCAATTTGCCAAGTTGTTGGCCATATTTTGCAACGATGAAACTGAAATTTGGCAAAGATTTTACGGCAAGGGTCAGAGGCAAAGTGGGGTTAATCTTGAAGGTCATTTGAGGCAATAATGGGTCATTTCTGGCCAACTGAAGCAATTTATAGCATAATATTGAATTTGCTATGAAGTACAAAAATGTTTTTGACCTCACAAATGGTAGGGCGGTTACGGTCAAATTCAATTGGTTAAGTGGTCATTGGAGCCTTTTTTCAGCCAAACCCTTCGTTTGGCTAAAAAAACTTGATTTTGTTCTGTTTTGTTTGTACAAAGACAATACCTCAAAATCGCTGGCCTTAACCAGATTTCTCCATGCTTTTCATGTGGCCAGATCTATATTGGTTGTTCTAGGGTTTGATCCCGGAACAACCTTTTCATACTGTAACCCAATGAGAGAAGCATTAATGCTGTGTATCCAAAATCCCTGTCAAATGGGATCGGCGAGCGGAGTTCAAACTCTTCCCCCACTCTTCCGACATGTCATGGGCCAGCGTGGAAGGGTAAGACCCCCCTCCCCAATACCTTACTTGAGGTTGGCCTATGTCCTACAATGGACCTCACTAAAAGACTGATAAAAAATCCAATACAGTATCTTGTAAAATTGCTGAATAAAATAACCTTTTTAGGCCATTTTCCCTCTCGTCGGAAGGGAGTCAAACGTATTTATTAAGGCGCAGGCAAAGAAGTCATTCATATTTATTAAGGCACGGGCATGGAAATCGTACCTATTAAGAGAAAGGCAAGAGAGTCGTATTTATTAATGCAATGTTACCACGTGCATTGCAAAGCATGCATGGCACTTTAAATGCATGCGTACCTGTTTGCGGTGACATATCTTTTGTTTATTCACTGGTGGCCGCAAACCCGTCTCGGGAACACAATAAGACCATAAACGGAAATACGGGGGAGAGAAAAGATGTTATGAAATGTTTTTATATCTGTGGGAAGACAGTTTTCTACACGCACGAACCTTTAACTATCTGTTGTCGGAGAAAAGTAAATACGACAAAACTCCAGTTTTTTGTCAAATAATTCCGTTTACTCATATTAACCGCCGACTCTTTACTGATCAGGGTTGCCAGATTAGTTTTCTCAAAATAGGACACGAGTTTTCCAAAATTCGGACAAATTCGCTCAGCCCAGCTCCAAATCTGTTAAATTGGGACAGAAAGAAATTGATGGCTAAAAATAGCTAATAGTGGCTAAAGGTTGCTAGATTATTATCACAAATTCACAATAATGAAAATAAATAGCTAAAAGTGGCTAGAACTGATATCCGATATCTAAAAACAAGAAATCTAAATTTAGATATAAAATATCAAAGTTGTCAACGCCGGGTGGGGCCTTAGAGCGGACATAGTTGGATGTCTGATTCTTAAAATTTGAATCGGACATACAGGGCGAAATCGGACATATCTGGAAACCCTGCTACTGATTAAAAAACATTCCTATTCTGGTTTCCAGAATCCCCAACTCCCACCACCAATAAAAACCGCTAGGTAGCTTTTTAAGTTTTCTCAAAGTTTTTTCAAGAAAAAACTCTGAGCTCGACTAATGTATTTTAAATGAGACAAGACAATCTGACCATCGCTGAGAAAAATGTGATTAATGCCCAAGAGGTCAGCTTCTCTTGACCTTCTCTCTCCGGGGGGGGACCCACTTGAAAAATCTTATTTACTCAACAATCCAGCCAACATGTCTGACTAAAGACATTATATTCTTCCTGTGAAAATTCCCAAACACACACACACACGGGCGCGCCCGCGCGTACAAACATATATATGTTTCTCTACCCACCTGATCGTTCTGTTATATTAAGGCACCACATGGGAGCCGTACATATTGAAGAACGAACAATGAAATTGTATTTATTAAGGCAAGGACAAAATAAACTTTTAATGAACATACAAGAGAGTCACACTCTCGCCTCACGCATTCTATAATTTGTTACCTTCATCACAGACCTTCAAGAATAGAAAAAGATTTCCATGACATTTTCGAGTGAAAAAATTACTTCATGTAACGTACCACAGAGATAAATATCTACATCAGTCCGCAAGTAATGATTTTGGTCTGAAGGTGTTATTTTCGC
Organism: Architeuthis dux; assembly: GCA_006491835.1. NCBI lineage: Eukaryota > Metazoa > Mollusca > Cephalopoda > Oegopsida > Architeuthidae > Architeuthis > Architeuthis dux. Next base: position 136,971 of record VCCN01004036.1, on the reverse strand, counting down.
GGCCTACCAGCAACAGATACTTAGAATAGAAAATAACCTTTTATTTGATTGATTAACCCGATAGTGAGTAGTGATGGCTTTCATCAATATAGATCTCTGGAGGTGGCCAAATGTCATTTACCATGACATATAAATAAAAAATATTCCAGACCAGGGTGATAAAATCTAATAATAATGGTGTGCTTTGCAACTATTTTAGCCATGATGAAAAAATGGCTTATCTAATGTCACGGAAATACCGAATAGTGTTGGAATTAAAATCAGTACTCGTGGGTATCGCAGATTTTACAAAAACATGTACTAACATCAGTTGGTTTGGAATATGAGAGGTTTGACTTTGGTTTGAAGGTTAACATTAGAATCCCACCTTTATCAAATGAGATATGGTGCTTACAAAATATCTAAACAAGTATTTACATATCACTTTTTATTAAATTTGACTAGTGTTTAACTTCATCCTAATGTTATTTGTTTTTATACAACTTATTAATTCGGGCCCCGTTTCTATGGCAACGAATAACATCGCAATCGGAAATAAAGGAGAAGCCTTCGGCGAGAATCGAACTCACACCCTCATTGCCAGAGTGAGACTAGTTTACGCCTAGCTGCTTTTACCAATCGGCTACGAAGACTTCATGAATTAGCAGAAGCTGATTTACACTTATAAACTTACTCCCTACAACCAAATCTCTGCGCCAGATTTATTTTGTTTTACATATGAGACCTAAGTCTTTTTTATAAATCAATCTTTATTATTATTGGATGAAGTATTGTAACAAAACCACGTTTTATTAAATTTTACTAGTTTACATTATTTAATATTTAGCCGTGTATTATGTTTTCTAATGCAGTTTTTGGTTGATCTGAAAGTAAACTTTTGCAAGTCTCATGCCACAATGATGATTATTAAAGAAAATCCAATATCTTATATCTGTAACTAAAACCAGCACCCTTTGAAATAGATTGGTATCCAGAAAAGTGCCCATCAGGAAAAGTACCCATCGGAAAAGTACCCATCGGAAAATTGCCCAACGCAAAAGTGCCCATCACAGGGAGGAAAAGTGCCCATCACGAATTTATCAAGGGTGGAAAAGTGCCCATCAAAATATAATTTAATTAATGTATATTTGTGTTTTTTACACAAAAATTCTATACGGTTTTCGCACAACTTTTATCAGGTTTTATTTTGGCACAAGTTAGCCAAGGTGGGTATCGATGGGTACTTTTCCTGGGGATACGGACAATAACCCCACCGGACAATAACCCCGCGGACAATAACCCCTGGACAATAACCCCGCGGACAATAACCCTACCCTATCGGACCTTACCGGACAATAACCCCACTTAGTAGAAAATAAAACAGAATTTGTTTGGGACCATCACCTTAACAAACGATATTATAATGCATCTATTCCCCTTTGATTTTCTTTCATGAATTCCCTTATTTCTTTCATGAATTATCTTATTTTTTTTCCGGATTTGTTTAAAATTTTGGGCAAAACATAATTTAATTAATGAACACATAATTTAATTAATAAAAACATAATTTAATTAATGAATATTTTTGTTTTTTCACACAAACATTTTATAAGGTGTCTTTTGGCAGAACTTATAATTTAATTAATGTGTATTTGTGTTTTTTACACGAACATTATAAGGTTATAGCACAACTTTTATCAGGTTTTATTCTTGGCACAACTTTGCCAAGGTGGTCCCGATTGGATTTCTGAGTGTGAAATAAAAATAAACAATCTAACAAACAATATTATAATAATACACGCAGACACGTATATACATATATGTATGCATACACACATACATACATGCACACACATACAACTTCTCATATATACACACATGGTATTTATACATACACACATACATACATGCACACGTATATACCTCATATATACACACATGGTATTTATACATACACACATACATGCACACACATGTACACGTATACAACTTCTCATATATACACACATGGTATTTATACATACACACATACATACATGCGCACACATGTACACGTATACACCTTCTCATATACATACTCACATGGTAACCGGAAAATGCCCACTTTTCCAGGATCCATATATACATATACGCACACACATATACACACATATATATACGCATACACGCACACACACACGCATACACGTATATATACATACAGTTTTCAGACTTATC
>VCCN01004036.1:89793-100900 GCA_006491835.1 Architeuthis dux | reverse complement strand
AAAACTATAGAAACTAATGAATCTGTTGCATCCTCAAGTGATGATCTTGAAACTCTGATGCTATGGCGGAACTGTTTTCTTTTAGCTGATTATTGTGACAAACCTTTTTATTCTTCTATATTTATTTGTTTCAATGTAAAACACGAATAAATAAGATAACAGGTCAGAAACTGTCACGTGACCAGGCAGCATGCCGTGTTGATCAATAAAAAAAAATGGAAAAAGGGGTGATCAATTAATAAGTTACTTCTCCCACCTTTTGTAGGGCAGTGATCACTAAAAAAAAGTCCGAACTTTAAAAAAAACAGGTGTGAATGCAGCTGGAAACAAACTAAAGATAAACTTACATTGCAAACTGAACCCCCCCCCCACTAAAAACCTGTTTAGAGGGAGGGATTTTCAAAAAACACAACAAACGTTTTTTTCTAGACATAATAAATGTTTAAATTTTCAGCCCTCTAGCTTCATTGGTACGGCCTGTACGCGTGATACATACATAGCCAGACCAACCTAAAAACTGAAGAAACCTATATTGACAGTTTTGTTGACGGTTTCTAATACTATACTTTAAAGGCTTGTCCGGGGCACCAAGACACCCACGGCCGGCCCTGGATATCTTCACCAACCAGAGGTGAGACCTTTTTGTTAGACTGCTTTCACAGTTGACTCACACTCATTAACCCTTCTCCTAAGCCATTCCATCACAACCTTCCTTAGTCATTATAATCCCCACTGATACATCATAGAATGAGAACTTGATTTTTTTTTATCGTGTTATCCAAATCTTTGGGAAAGAGGAAATCGCTCAAATTATCAATTGTTTGGAACGACGGTTCACATCCTGAAGATTTTGAGATAAATTATTGCTTTTGTTTTTTGGGCTCTTCTCATCTTGATATTTTGTACACTGTATTTTGCCCGATCAACTCTCTGGTCCGTTTTAGGTTCAGCTTATAATTTTTTAGAGAGGCAACAGTCTAATAAGTCCAACAAGACTCCACACCGCAAAGATTCGTCATGGTTCACCGGCCCTCACAACCTGTCAGAACATGTTAATAATAATCCTTGAAGCTGAGGATGGACAAATTTAGCTTCGTTGCATTTCTCTCTCTCTACATAGCCAGAGCAGATAAAGGGTAGAAAGCGAATTGACAGCTCTCTGTGATGCGTGAGATCGAGACGTTTTTGCGCCATTCGTTATCTATCTATCTATCTATCTATCTATCTATCTATCTATCTATCTATCTATCTATCTATCTATCTCAGTCTGTTCATATCTATCTATCTATCTATCTATCTATCTATCTATCTATGTATGTATGTATCCATCCCAGTCTGTTCATATCCATCTATCTAAGCCTGTTCATATGAGGTGTGGGAAAAAAGAAATGAGACTTAGGCTGCTGCTAATTACGCGACTCAGCAGCCTGCCACTAATGAATTACAGAGTTGTGCAACATCTGAACACACTATATCGGATGCTCAGTCTCCTCGGTTCTATTAACCTATTATTATTCTTTTAATGTCAGATGTACGTTGAGCGAAAAACCCGCTGTCACGAAATAATTGTATTATCTGATCAGACGCCATACAGGCTGCAACATGTCATTGTGAAGTATCTTTATTTGCGATCCTTTTGTTTCCTGACGTAATTTGATTACGTAGCCATCGGCAATGAAAGTCTACATGACTTCATTTAATTTACATCAACCCGTAGAGCTAAGGCTAAAACCAACCCGGTCCTGATTTATAGTCAATCAGATCTGTTTATTAAGAAAGAACTGGATTCAGACGAAGACATCCTGACCTTCCCTTTTACTTTATCTCTGGGTAAAGGTAGCCAGTCTTGCCATGAATCAATATAACACGTAATAATGTTCGCTGTTTTGAGCGTAACGTTTCTATTCTTAGTCTCACAAGCAGTAGCAATGCTGCCACAGTGGTTAGGATTGTGGGTTTGGTGGTCTAGAGGTTTCCGGCTCCATATCAAGTGTCGTCTTTTTTATAACAAACATTTCGAGAAAAGAAAGAAGAAATAAGAAGAAAACTGATTTCAAACTTTCCACTTTATTTCCTGTCTGGTACAAGTGACATCTGGGAAATATTTCTGTCATGCCCATTAGATCACGTTGGCAACCAATCAGAGGGGACCTCACTGCACATGCATGAACATACATTCTCGCGTGGGGTGACCCAGTCGGTAATAAGACGTCATTGAGTGAGCTTGTGTACTGTGTGACCGTCTCATTCACAATGACCGAGCGAATAGATTCTTCTCGTCTCGTGCAGGGTTTTTGGCAAAAGCATTGCATTACCTCCCAGGTCTGTCAGCCCCCCCCCCTGTACAGTCTGCAACTTCTGGCTTTTCCCAAAGAAATTCATGGAAGAAAAAAGCAGGGAAAACACAGGTGCAGCTGATGGAGATCCCGAAAGCGTACTTTGCAAACTGCTTTGAAAAGTGGAAGGGACGCTGGGATAAGTGTTTGTGGTCCCAAGAGGTGTACTTCGAAGCGGACTAAGGTGCCACTGTCCCAGGTAAGCCTTTTTTTCCGTTATAATTTAATGGCTGGATACTTTCAGACATCTCGTAATTCTGCTGAGAAGAAAGGATACCAGGCGTTGTCAGGATTCAAAATCTTTACTAACTTTTGGAAGGAAGCGTGTTGGAAAGGAAACGTCCAATTGATTGAAGCTTTCTGTTTCCTGTGTTGCAGCACAAAATCCTCTTTTCTTCAAAATTATCTTTTTTTCAAAATAATGCAGAAAGGAGAAGAAATTTATATTTACAGTAATACCCTGCTTAACGCTGCCCCGTTTAGCGCTGATTCACTATAGTGCTCTTTTCCAAATATTCCGGGAAAATAATGATAAAAGACAGCATCATGGAAGTCTACGAAATAGAAGTATACTGTATATATGTATGAGAATAAACACATACAAATACACAATAATTTGTCATGTAGCGATACATATCGACACCTAGTAATTGCTGGCACAATCTCTTTTATGCTATGTTATAATGATCCCATATAACGCCTTTTCGTTTAGCGCTGCAAGAACGTGTTTAGAGCCCTCTCGTATTTAATCATGTACTCAAGTGTAAAGATGTTTTCTTTCAATTGTTGCATGTTGCTTGAACTGTGTTGTTCTTTATCAACCCAGTTGACCGTAAACACCGATTTCGAAACACGTTCTTCAACACGTTACTTGTAAAATATTGTGAAAAAAGCAAAAAGTAGCTTTGGAGTTGTATGTGTTATATAAACCACCAAACAGAAAATATTGTTCAAATATCAGTTACATTAGCAGGGATACTCGGCGTTGCCCCCCCCCCTCCCGATGCACAAAAAAGAACAAATGATGTCATCCCTTATTACGACATGGCATCTGGATACACTACATAAGTGGGCCTCTCATTGGGTGCCAGTATAAAACGGTTGTCTGGATATCCAATCCTAGAACAACCAATATATAGTTGTCCATTGGAAAAGCACGGAGAAGTCGGGTAAAGGCCAGCGATCATGAGAAATTGTCCTTCTGCCTTGTTAAAATTCGATAATATTTTCTGAAAACGTTTCTCAGGGTTGCACAACTTTTTACAAACAAAAGAAGAAAAACTCCACTTTTTGCCGCTAAAGTTAATATCGGTTTGCTCCAAAAGCTATGTTAATCTAAATTGACCAGTGCTGGCCTCCAATGATCTTGGGGGTCAGCACCACCTATCCTATCATGTTTTTCTGCACAGGTTAATCCCACTCACTAATTTACCTCAAAGAATGTATTTGTTTGGCTGCAAAATGGCCCCCAAAAGTTAATTTAATCCCAAACTGACCTCTGGTACGATTCTGCGTAACAAAATGGTCGAAATATACCACCTGCCCAATTGAATTTGACCGTATCGACCATTTGTGAGGTCCAACATCTTTTTTGTACTTCATAACAAACTCGATATCATGCTAGAAATTGCTTTAGTTTGCAAGAAATGACCAGAACTGACCTCAGATGACCTCAAGTGACCCCCAGGATAAACCTCTCATTGCCCATAACTTTCGCCGTGTAAAGATGAACACCTATGCCAAATATCTGCATCCTAAGTGCAAAATTGTCTCCAACAACTTAGAAAAATTGCTAGAAATGACTAGAAATCACATATGGTGACCGCGAATGACCTCTGAAGGCAAAATCACATCGCCAAATACTTTGGACGTGAACGAATTAACCACAAAGCCAAATTACAGTGCAGAATTGTGGCCAACAACTCGGAAAATTGGCTAGAAATGTCTACAAATGATCTCAGGTGACCTGAACTGACTTTAATTTAATTTAAAAAATCATAGTTTTAAACTTAAAATTGACTTTTAAGAGCACAATTCTATGTTGAATTTAAAAAAGAAAATTTTCGGACACATATTTGGACTTTATTCTTTCTAACAAAAACAAGAAAAAACTTACGAAAAGTGCCGCAGAGATACCTAGATTTAAAAAAAAAACAACTAATAAAATTAAGATGAAGGTAAAAAGTAGTTATGAAAATTTAAAATAAAATAATAATGATTAATAATAAACGTTTGATAATCTTGTTCAAATTACTCTTTTTGTGATATCACTTATGACTGAGGACTTTTCTTTCCGAACTTTTCTGTTAAATTATCAGAGTCAATAACTGACTTGTTTCGATTTATATAAATCCTCAGCAAAGTCAAATGCTTTCAGTAATTACATGTCAAAGATGTCCTCATTTATAGTGAATAGACAAACAAAAAATGACAAATGGGGAATTTAATTATAGAATTAAATGGCTCTTAACATTCTTCAATGCACAGACATGTGTTTCAATATTTCGTTCTATTTATTTTTGTTGCTATTTTGTTCCCTAGGAAAACATCGTCAATTTACCCATTTAAAAACTGATTTATGACGGCTTTTTAGCCCTGCTTAAATTAAGTGGAATCGATATTCCTACATGTCCAAGTTAGTTAGAGACAATATGTGTTCACTTCGCCCTTCGGAAAGATATGCATCTATCTCTTCTTCCCCCAATTATGGGTAAATGGCAAAACCGAAAAAGTCCAACCCCTTGTCCAACGCCGTGTGAAGCTGTAACGGACAGAGTAGGGAACGTGTTCCCGAAAGGTACGGTTAAAACAGTTCTGGTGAAGCTTCGGTGGACCCAGCAAGCCTCGATGGTTTTATGACTGAGAATTGTAGGCGTCGCATAACCAAAAGCTTATCGAAGGCTTCATTGCCATTCAAAGGGATCGAACATAAAGCGACAAAGTTTAAGCTTAGCTTAGTCGGGCACAAAGCCGGATGTCGGTGGGGAGAAATGGAGGTAGGTATATTGTGTTACGTCAACACAACTAGCGGTGCTGCCTGCCTTGAAAAATAACATTCTAGATCTTGGCTTTTACCTGGGCTGGAACACCATACGTCCCATACTCAACTATCTAACCCAACCAGAATACATGGTCGGATTATCATATTTACTAAACTCATCTTAGTTCGCTATAAGGCCAAATGAAGTAATTGGTGTAGAAAGGTTTTACAAATCTTTCCTATAGGGAAAGTATATCTGCCTTGAAAATCAGCATTCGAAATTATGATGTTTTACATGGGCTCAAAAACCAACCACTGATGTCGATAGGAAGTATGCAACTATCTCAGGCGACAAAGTTTAGACTTCATAAATCTTTACACTTGATTAAATTAGTAAATATTAAGTTTATGCAAAGTTCCCTGCGCAAACATTCGAACAGTGTTTGGGAAACCTTAAACGTGTCTTTGAAGTTCACCCAACTCTTTATTGCTTTATTTTAATTAATCAACTGTTTATTTACAAGCAAACGGAATATTTCAGAAGCTCGGAAAATGGGTTACACATGAACTTATGGAAATGAACATTGGTTAGCATTTAAACACATTATCTTTCTCTTCTTGTTCAACACAGAACAGATATCTTGTTTTCAGCAAAACAATCACTGGCCATGGAAAATGTATTTATTAGGAGAATCCCAAACGAAGGGAATCGTGTTTAAATCCAGGACAGTCTTCAATATCTCAAACTAAACGAAATCTACAGATGGAGGCGGGATGTGTTTCGTGGGATTCTAAGCGATTTTTAAAAATTGTTGGAACGTGGGCAAACACTTTACAATTAGCTCGTTGAATGCCACCTTGAAACAGATAAGACTTTTTTCTGATCAAAGAAGTCGACCAGTAATGTTGCAGCACGACAACACCCCTCCTCAAGTTGCAAATGCGACGCAGTAAACGACCATCGAGCTGGAATGGTGAATTTGTCCATATCCTGTGTATTTTCCAGCCTTCAGACTTTGATGATCAATTCCAATGAATTGAAGATATCGAAAAATTCCTTGAAGAATTCATCGAAACAAAATCATAATCGTTCTTTCATGATGAAATACACACTTTAGCTGCAAGGTGGCATAAGATCATAGAAAAGCGGGGGAAATATTTTGGTAACTGAATCATAATGCTATGAATTTATATAAACAGAGGAGTTTGATAAAAATGCTGAAAAGTTTTGCATCATCCTAATATAAACAATTTAGCTGAAAGCTGACGCAAGGTCATAAAAAGACAGGCAAAATAATTTGATGACTGAATAATAATGCTATGAATTTGTATGAATAAAATTTGTATAAGAAATCTGGTAACGTTTGCATCAAACTAACAATGGTCATTATTCTGTGAATGTAAGATTTTCACCAAAGCTTTGATCACTGAGTTGAATTCAAACCAACTAAATTTATATTAACTTCGACAGTTGAATATGTATCAGGTTGACCAGACATACTGCAAAATCTATCATTTCCAGTACCATTCAGTAATTGACTGAAGCAAGCTAACATGATCGCCTGCCTTCTTGCACCGGAAATCTGGCGCGTACGTGTTGTAAACTGGTGAGGTGAGTGCTAAAAAGCTAATTTTGATCATTAAAAGTAAACTTACCAACTTTTGTTCGGACAATCTTATCTCTTCGTCCCATCTTTGTTGTTGACACAATGTTTCAGCCGATTCATTGTGCGGCCTTCTTCAGGTGTAACATGTTATATACGTAGGGGAAGATAGTTTCTTTTCTGATTGTCTTTGATCACGTATCCTGGTCACAAGAAGATATGTAGTGAAATCCTCCTTCTTGAAACCGTCAGCCAAAACTGTGACCAAAACTGTTAACATAGGTTTCTTCAGTTTTTAAGTTGGTCTGGATGTCTAGCCATCTGATTGACTGGCTATGATACATAGCCATCCATTGGTGCGGCCTGTACGCGTGATAGATACTATCACAGGCCGCACCAATGGATCTAAGAGGCTGAAAATTTAAACCCCTCATTATGTCTAGAAAAAACCTTTTGGGGGAGAGGCTGCAATCTAAGTTTATGCTAAATCGATTTGTGTCTGGCAGCATTCACGCTTGTTTTTTGAAAATTCAGTCTTATTTAGTGATCACTGCCCAACAAAAGGCGAGAGAAGTAACTTGATCACTCTTTTTCCAATTTTTTAATTGATCACCTCCAACACGGCATGCGGCCAAAGGACGTTGGCCATGTGACAGTTTATACTGAGTGATTAAGCAGACCTATTTTAATTTTTTCAAATCATTTACAGTGCCGGTGTGAAGGAGTGCCAAATATTATTGTATCCTGTAGAAAGGAATTCCGGTCATAAACTCACAGGCCCGAAGGTCACGGAACTAAAGTCACAATAGAGGTGGCACGATGCGCCACCTACGAAAAGTAACCGGGCATAAAGTCACATGGCTTCAAGTTACAGACCGAAAAGGTTCTTTAAAAATTAAAACAAGTAATATTTTAATTCAATTTGCACTAATTAAGTAATGTAATGATTTATATTGGTGAATTAGAACGAATAAAGTAAATAAAGTAAATAAAGAAATCACAAAACAACCTTTATTCAGTCAAATTTACCAATAAAAACATTACATTATTTAATTAGAATAAATTAAATTCAAATATTATTTATTTTGATTTTTTAAAAAACTTTTCGGTTTGTGACTTTATGCCCGGTTACGTTTCGTAAGTAGTGCACCTAAATTGTGCCGTGACTTTCGTGTCTGTGACTTTATGGCCGGTCACCGTATAAAGATCTTGACGCTATTAACATCGCAACTGAATGTTTCTTGTGAAGACGACTTGCCCCATACCGACATGGGGCAAGTTGGTCCCTGTGTCACTAATTCAGCTATTAGCCAAACTGAGATTGTTACAATATCACAAATTTAGACAAGATATTGACGCTCAGTTTAAACCATGAATGGTTCCTCTAAGTCCATTAAAATATTCTCACACTGCGTCGAGTGCAAAACGGGACCAACTAGCCTCGATCTCCCCTATTCTATTTCTGTTACCTGAATTCCGACATTTTTAAAAACTTAAACGATAGATTCTTTGAAAATGCAAGAAGTTATTTCGCTCAACTTGGATTATATCCCAGACGCGATTTTTGTAGATGAAGTTAAATGGATACGCATGTAGATATTTACTAAGCTTGGTTTAGTCTGGCACCAGACCATGAGACGATAATAACCATTATAAAGGAAATGAAGAAGTCTTCTTCATTTTCTTATAGATGGTTATTTTATCATGGAGCGATTGTTATCATGCAAGTTGAAAACTTGAGTTCTGAGGAATGATCTGCGAAACGATCTTGCTAACCATCGCTTTACGTCAGATGCCTTAGTCGCTATATGAGGGGAAACCGGGGATAATTACGGTTGAATCACTTGCTTTAATTTTTGCTTCCACCATTTGATGGCGCCACTGTTAGCCTCATTTTGAGCAAAAAATGTCGGCCATTTTTCTACTAAGTTTGAATCATATGTGTTGTAAGCACGAAGAGTTTTGTCTGAAAAACGTTTTTTCACCCTGGTAAGTAACCTTTTCACTTTGTCGAACGAATGCCTAGTTCATGCTGTATTGTGCAGTTGATGATAGCATAGTCTATGTTTATGAGAAGTGGCAATAAACAGTATATATACTGCATTTCAAGCAGCTTCTGTCAGAACTTTTTCTTGGTATAGAATGTAAATAAAACCATGTGCTTGGGGCTGATTGATACATTGTAAGCTGGACTACTTGGTACGCTGTAATTGTATGCAATTGGGGCAGAGGAAAAACAAAAATCCTGCAAAATAACAAAAACAAAACTTCAAACAAGTCATTGTGTGATCATTCTTTTCTTATTGTTCTTTGACGTCCATTCACACATGATTCCACTTGTCCTACCAGGTGGTCATTATATTCCTAAAATCTTACTTTTTACTCAAATAAATTATTCTGTCTATTTTAAAATGTTATATTCCTCAATTATAACAATATATTAATCACATATGTACCTACTAGCAAGAGAACTAGCTTGCCTAATCATATTGTACCAACTCTCCTCACTTGTGAGTTAGATTTGTACACTTTTTTCCGAATGTTTAAATTTTGATATAATAAACTTGATAAATGTTTCAGATTTGAACGACCCAACTAAAGGAAGTCTCTTTTCCATAGTAACTTTTGGTTATATTTGCGTTTTAATGAATTAAATTCACAGGAAATTACAGCCATCTAAGTTTAAAATGTACCAACTGGCCCCGGTCTCCCCTATGTAGATACAAAGTAAAAGATGCAAATTTATTTGGAATTCTCTGTTCCAAAGTATAAATATAAAGAATTTTGGATGCAATTCATGTTGTTTTTTTTACTATGGAATAGAACGTCTAAAATGATTATCAGCTGAACAAAAAAAGTCAACCAATTGGTACGAACGTTGCTGCTTGCACAACCAACTAAGCACACGACGGGAGCTATATCCTGCCATTTTATTAAAACTGGATGTGCAAATTGATGCATTATGCTTTAGCCAGTTGATTTATCAAATATTCTTGCATTACTTCATCTTTGAGGAAAGCTCGCTGTGTTGCAGTTAAAAAAATTGTAGTCTGTTCTATTTATGCTTCCAATAATTGTTTCCCGCCGAGTCGGTTATGGAAATGTCTGCTGCAGGCAAATCGTCTGCCAAGTTCAAAGATGGCTGTCTGGCGTTCTCCAAGCGGATCAGCTGATACGAAACAGGTTCACCTTTAGCACAGCGGTAAATTGAATAAGGTTTAGCGTCTTGTTGACGGACAGAGCGGCAACAGGGGATAACAAGGCGTGATGTCAATAAATGAAAAAAGAGAGCAAAAGAATAATTGGTCTTCGAAATGAAATGCGCGCCAAAATAACAATGTGTTCCTCACATCACAGAACAATGAAATTCCAAGGTTTAGAAAGTGATATACCAACTAAATTTACTAAAAAATGCCCGTTGCTTGGCCAACGGTATACCTAAAGTTGTGTGCTGTGTCCGTATGTTTACAAAGTTTATTTGAAAAGTTAACGTAAGGTGATTATCATATAAGCGGCGAGTTTTGGACTCTCGAAGTCAGTGGGCGCAGAAATTCCAGACCAACAGAACCTACAACCTACAGAACCTACAAGATACGTGTTCTCCAATTGACTGACCACCCCGTGAGGGTCGTAGTTTCCGACAGTACTTGTCATCAACTCCAAATTACAAAACCAGTAAAGAAGCATACGGAAGAACCAACCTTGTTGCGAGTCGCTCGTTGCTACACGATCTTCGTTCCATACGAGAAGGCCACCCAAATAGATATCACATTACCTCAATCTAAAGGGAATGGTTTCTAGACTGTAGCCCATGAGGTATTAAACGGTATATTTGTTGATATAAACCAACTTGTCGTCATGTATCCATCTACATTATTTTTTTTATGTAAAGTTGATGCTGGGTCCAAAAAGTGTTACACCTTTTGGACCCAGCATCAACTAATTCTTCGGCCGCGTCTGAAAGTGACCTTTCGATCTTGAATACAACGCGGGGGAAGGTTAACTACGGTGGTGAAGATTCAACCCAGCCGGACAGCTGTTACGACGAGAACGGTCCCACCGTCCTTGTCCATACTCCTTCAACCAGCTAACGTTTGGACCACATCAGTGTGCACTTGAAATAATGATAGGTACCTCCACGGACCTTTGACGGAAAAACTGCTAGTAAGACAGACGGAGACATTAGA
>VCCN01004036.1:33425-44560 GCA_006491835.1 Architeuthis dux | reverse complement strand
ATATATATACATATATGCATACATACGCATGTAGATATACATGTAGATATTCATTATGGTATTAGGGTATAATATTCTCTTGATTATATTGTAGGTCCGGCTTGATTAACTGTAAATGTCATTAGAATGTTAGCAAATCGTCCAAATTAAAGAACCAATGTACTAACGTCTTTAACAGATACCTAGCATTAACTAAGACAAAAACATTTGGAACGTGTGTCGGTTGAAGGGTGATGTGACCATTACTGAAATGTGGCTATGTATATATCTTGACCCTGGTAAAGCGTCTTTGTTATATAAATATGTATTCTTAGTGGGAGATTTGGTTCCATTTAATCAGTGCCCCCTTTTCTGCTCTTTTATTTTCCTCTTTCCTTCCATTCGAGCTTCATTTCCTTTCAGCTGCTGTCCACAAAATAAAATGCTGTGAAAAATGTATCCCGAATCTTTAATTTTCTACTGGGTAATTGTGTAAGCAATATCCAATTCAAAATCTCTGGGCGTTTTTTATTGGAATGACGGACCAATTGTAAAACGAGAGATATCTTAGTAACGGCTCTCTTAAACGAGCGTTTTGGACAGCCACATCTTTAGCGGTTAAAATGCAGATTGGCGATTTCCTAAATGAATTTTTAGTCTTTTATTCCATGTTACGAATACAGATGTCTACGATCTGCACACAGAGAACGAGGTGACAGATTTACTGACATATTTCTTAAGGATTTTATGACATTATTGATTGCCATTAAAGCTTGCCATGAAATTCATTATTTGAAACTATTTTTCCCCACCAAATTCTGGCTCCCGAGGCAAATAAGACCGTTCGGGTGGAATTTGTTGATGTTAAATATTTACTAAGCTTAGCTTAGTAAGGTAGAATGGTCAAATGGGGGGAATAAAACGAGGAAGACTGTATTGCGCAAATGTTCTTAGTGGAAAGAGTTTACTTGTCTTGAGAATTAGCATTTAGAAAGGCCTTTTAGCTGGGCTCTAACATTGATCTCTGAAGTACATAACTATTTCAACCAGAAGGTAAGGGTTAGAACTCAGTAGTGTTTCATACGAGATCAGATTGACAGAGAAGTTAGGATAGAAATTGTCACACTGCAGTCCAAGTCGGAGGCTGGAGTTGACTTTCCCATCGTCGCAGCAGCAGCAGCAGCAGCAGCAGCAACAACAACAACAACAACAATCACCTTTATTTAGGGGAGCAAACTCTTCCCTATTTGTCTGTGCCGTCACGTTAAAGCAAACCGATACATAAAATTAACATTCCACTACCGAGATTTGATATTGCGACCAAATGATCAGTAGGCGACTCTCTTACCGACTGAGCCAGATTGACAAGTATTACATATCAGCGAAAATGTATGTTACAAATACGCAATGGTTTATTTCATTTTAATAAATAACTACTAAACAATTTTTTTATTATTTATTATATATACAATACAAAAGTTTCAGTAATCATCTTCAGTCGGAATAGAAGTTGGAATGGAGTTTGACCCTGCAGCAGCCAGTCTTGTTTCAATTAACGTCACCTAGGACAACATGTTAATCACTATGCTAGGGTACATACCCTAGAATATTTGTAGATAGATTGATAGAATATTTAGAATATTCGATTGATAGATTGATAGGGAGACAAATACACACACACACACACACACAAACAAACCTATTTCCAAACATCTCTAGAAAATGTGCAATTTCTAATGCTGAGCAAACTAGCATTGTTCAATTATGAAAGTTATTTCTAGAAATTACTAGCAAGTGTGCGATTTCTGAAGCTGAGCATCTGCAACCCAGCATTGTTCAGATAGAAACTTATTTCCAGACATTTCTAGAAAGTATGAAATTTCTAAAGCTGGGCAAACTAGCATTGTTCAAATAGAAACTTATTTCCAGAAATTACTAGAAAATGTGCAATTTCTAAAGCTGAGCATCTGCAAACCAGCATTGTTCAAATATGAACTTATTTCCAGGCATTTCTAGAAAGTGTGAAATTTCTAAAGCTGAGTATCTGCCAACAAGCATTGTTCTAATCTGGCAGCTGGCCTTGACTTTCGTCTCTTGTGACTGATTTAGGATCATCTTCAGACAACCATTCAATCTATACGCAAGTTTCAACTTGATTCAAATGGAATGTCTCCAGGATAAACAAAAAATGCAAGAAACAAAACGCACGGTTGAAGTGGGATTAAAACTTTAGAGCCGACTTGTAATTTTGCTCGAGTGTAAATAAATACAAATACAATACCAGGTTGGTAAAAGAGACAGACAAACAGTGACAGATTGGTATAAACAGAGAGACAGTCACGAAGAAAGAGATATTGGTATGAACAGACAGACACAAACAAACGGAGATAGATTGATATAAACAGACAGATAAAAATTAACAAAGAGAGGCAGATTGGTATGAACAGACAGACACTAAAAACAGAGACAAACTGATATGGACATACAGAGAACAGACAGACACTAGCAAAGCGTGACAAACTGGTATAAACAGACAAACGGACAGTATTACACGGAGGGCGTATTGATATAAACAGATAGAGAGATAGACAGACAGAAACTAAGAAAGCGAGACAGATTGGTATGAACAGACAGACACTAACAGACGGGGACAGACTGAACTGATATGGACAGACAGATTGATAGACAAAAACAAACGAAGACAAACAAGTGTCTAATCTGAATACATTTTGACGTGCTCATATATGGTCCGAAAAGCAAATAAAGTTTCCAGATGAGAAAAAATATCCTGTTAGAAATAATAGATGTAAGAGTGTTAGAAATTTATAGTTGATAATAAAAACATTCAGATTGACACAAATTGTAGTATTTATAATTTGTTCACTGAAGACAATATGTTTTTGTTTTTTTTCTCCTGCACTTGACATTGGAAATTTCGAAGTTTTTCTCTTGACTTCCCTTTCTATGTTGATATCACACAATGTATTTGGATATTTATGTTTTCACAACACTTCTTAAATAAATTTTTATATTCAATTACAATTTCTCGGCCTCAAAAGGAATTTGTAAATAACATATGTTATGAGAATAAAAATATCTCTGGCATCTGCCAATGTAAAGCAAAAACAATATTGTTAGGTTGTTTCAAAGAAATGTCACATTTTTCGAGATGTAATTAAAATCAATTCAAATGTAAGAGATGTTATATTTATCTATCAAGAACATATTCATACTTAGTAGCAATGACACAAGTCAATTGTGAAACTAATTCTTTTATTCATTGTTGAAAAAATCTTGACTGGACAAAATTAATTCTGATCGTGCTGAATTGATTTGTTCTCTACTTTTAAAGGTTTACCCACCATGTGTAAGTGTTCTAGGGATCTGATTAAATATAAATCTTAATGCGCAAAGCCGGTTGAGTTAGGAGGATGCAGTTATTGTTGCATCCGAACGATTTGATCTTCCCCATTTAGTTTAGTTTACTGAATGTAGGTTTGCATTGTTATTCTGATTAATGACACATTTTGCCTTATCTTGGCTTATTCTAAGAGTTCCTAATAGACGAAACCTACCATATTCCATTGACTGTCCACGAAGACCTCGATAGTGGTGGGGCTTTGGTTTAGATGTTGACATAGTCTAAAACCTCAGATTCCTGATAACTAAAATAATTAGTTTCACAATGGACTTTTGTCTTTGCTAATAATGGTGATTATGGTGTTGACAAATGAATTTAACTTTTACTACATTTGAACGGATTTTATTCCGTCTCCAAAAATGCGATATTACTGTCCAAACAATCTAATACAAACAATACAATAAAGTGAATGTTTTTCTCTAGAAATCGAGAATGCAAACAATAAAATGATCCTATTCAGTGGTGATGACATCACCAGTGAACTGGGAATTCTAAGAGAATACAATATACTGAGATCTTTAGGGAATTTCAATGAGAGTATGATATTTTGAAAACTGAATTAATCGACGTAAACACCATATTATTTATTCATGTCAATATAGCATCTAGGAACTTTTACAAAAATCCAGAGATACATAACAAATAGTTCGGCTCCAAAATGGTGCACTAGCTACAATAACTGTTCATCATGAGTAATCTAGTCAAAAATACAGACAATTCACTTTGGATATTCAGCAAAATCTTTGCTGGGATGAGTATTGCAGCATATCTGATGGTTATACTTCATGAATATTTCGAGGGATACCAAATCTCTTATAGTAAAATATTATTACGGCAGCACCAGTAGCTCACCAACAATGTCTATTGTTTATCATGAGGTATTTATTATGCAATCATTACTCTTTATCACTTGATTCTGCTCTGATCAGAATAGCTTGTTAAAGTTATTATTAATTTTGTATTTCTATTTTATTTCTGTTGCTTTTTATGGCAACTCCAACATCTCCGGTCGTTAGTAAGCAGCGCGGATCGGAAATAAAGAAAAGCCTCCAGCGAGATTGTGAACTCGCATCACTTATCTTGGGGCGTCTAAATTTCAAGTGCCTTACCAGTTAGGCTACAAGGGCCAACCAGCAAGCGTCATTCCAATTTAGCCATATAACTATACTCTTTATTTCTGCGAACGCTAATACGCTGCCATCTTGTATGTTCACCTTTCATACTACTAGTTTTACACGTGGTAATATTCAAATTCTTTAAATAATAGAATAGATATTTTCATTTTTTCGCAGTGAAAATAAAGACGGTAATATAATTGAGGATTCGTTAATATTTTATAATGAAATAACGTTCACAGTAACAGTAAGACAATTAATGACTGATATTACTTTGATAGCAGAAAATAGCAGAATAAAGACATATGCGAAGGACAGTACATCTTGAATCGATTATCGGTCCTCTCTTACCACGAGCATAGTGGCCATTGCGTTGTAATAGAGTTCCCTAGGAATTTTTGTGTTAACTAATGAAAACAATTGGACATGCTATAGGGACCATCAGTGAGTCAAAATAACTTGGGTAGACATTCCAGGTTAGTTACGAAAATTTCTAGGTCCATTTTTCATATTGACTGATTTTCGCTGTGGTGACCTAGTCCAATAATTCTCAAGAGGTGTGGGGGGGTGTATTAATTCCACTGACATGTGATATGCATGATAGAGGTACCAAAGTGAACAAACATTCGCTACTTAGCCAGTAGCGAATGTTTGTTCACTTTGTTTGCTAACATGCATAACTGATTTTGTTATAATCTCATTTACTTTTGAGTTTCTGTACACTGTTAAATACTTAGGTCAGCACTTAGTTCTAAGCCCTTGCGTTGTAAGCAGTGAAGATTCTACTTCCATTTCCGACAACATATTTGTGCGAAGCTGGATTTTCAGCTTTAACGTCAATAAAAACTAAGGAGCGCAATAGGCTTAATGCAGAATGGGACATGAGACTGGCATTGGCACAGTCGGTTTCACCACGAATAAAAACCCTCGTAAAAAATAAACAATCTCACAAACAAGCAAGCAACTAACACTACCTTTTGTATTGTTTTTCCTAGAGATTTTGTAAGATTTGAGTTTATAAATGTCTAGTTGGAATACGGTTTCTGAATGTCTGAGTTAGAGGTATGGGGCCTAGGTTTTGTCCAAAGTCGAGAAGGGGCGCCGGCAAAAAAGTATGAGAACCACGACCCTACTCAATGGAAAAAAACAATCATCAAATATGGGCATATTGTATATCGGTGGAAAGGAAATGTCATGCTGAGTAAAGTTTACAAAAGAATCATATGCCCCAGAGCAAGTCATTTTGAACTATTTATAATTAAATCTCATAAACCCTTTTTTTAAAAATGAACCACCTGTCTGGACTGATAGCTACAATGTAGGGGAGATAATTGTGCATGGATCAGCTCAAGGATTTAATCACTTCTTTCGTAGCCTATTTCTCGTCCTTCCACAACTTTTCATTGAAATTAATGGATATCTATGGACAGACGGAGAACCTTTGGAGATATATTGTTGTGTGGAGAAATAGCTACGATCTAGTGGAGGTAATTGTGCATGAATCTGCTTTTGTCCACTCTTCCACAAAATTTCATTGAAATTAATTTGTAACTTTTGGAGATATCGTGTTGACAGACAGACTGAAAGAACTGTATCAAAATGTATTTAATCCTGGCTCTTTAATAGAGTTCTGTGGGAATCTTTGAGTTGACTAATGATGTCCTGGTGCCCATGTCAGGGGAAATTATTTTTCCTCTAACATAGTCATGTTGTATACCGTTGGAAAGGGAATTTGAAGCCTATTATAATGGTGACATCCCAGTCAGTTTGAGAATACCAGGTGCATGCACACTTTTAAAAGCGATCTTAAAATGAATGTGACAATAACACGAAAGGGATCTTTAATTGCCAATAAATTAAAAACAGTTTGTCTGAGACATGGTTATTCTGAATTGAAATCAGCTCCAAATGTTTTTTTCCAACGGTATATACAACAGGACTAGTTTGAGGAAAAATCAGCCATTATGAAAAATGGCCCTAAATATTTTTCGCAACTGATCTGGAATGTCTACCCAAGGTATTTTGACTCACCGAAACTCCTTCTAGCAGGTTCATAACGGTATTGCAGAACTTGAACTAAATAAAACGCTCCGATCTTAAATGTTATTACCGTTCTTTCCGTCTGCCTGTCTGATATTCGCAATGAATTTTCAGTGGGAAAAAGTGATTACATTCTGTAGCGGATCCATGCACAAAATATCTCCAAAAGTTATGTCTGTCCACACGATATCTCCAAAAGTTCAAAATGAATTTCAATAAAGCTTTGTGGAAGAGTTGTTACTGTTCTTTCCGTCTGTCTGTCTACACGATATCAGCGAATATTCTCAATGAATATCAATAGGCTATGGAAGTGATTAAATTTTAGAGTGGATCCATGGTCAATTATCTCCCTACATACTAGCTAACTGTCTGCAACCATGAAATATCTCAAAAGGTTCTCCATGAATTTGTAGAAGAGTAGGCAAGAGGTTATAAAAGAAGTGATTACATTTTGGGGCGGATCTATGCACAATTATCTCACCCACATCGTAAGCTAACTGTCCGCACCACACGAACTCCAAAAGTTCTCTGTATGTCCAAACGATATCTCAAAAAGTTCTCAATTAATTTTTAAAAAGAATTGTTAGGTTATGAAACAAGTGATTACATTTTAGAGCGTCTCTATGCACAATTATCTCCCCAACGGCATAGGTATTAGTCCACACAGGCGTTCCATTTTTAAAACATGGGTTTATGACATTTGATTTTAAATATCTCAAAATGACTTGCTCTAGGACATATGATTCCTTTGTAAACTTTACTCACCATGTCCTTTCCACCGATATACAATATGCCCATATCTGACTAGGGCAACACAGCGAAAATCCGCCATTATGAAAATGGCCCTAATTTCTTTTCACAACTGATCTGGAATGTCTACCCAAGTTATTTTGACTCGCTTGTGGTCTTTCTGGCGTGTCCAATTGGTTTCATTAGTCAACTTACGGAACCCTATTACAGCGCCAGGACTCGCTCTCGACGACGCACTGGTTTGGCGTGAGAGCATTTGTTAGCATCAGCTGATCGAATGTCGCGTCTCCCGAGACAAGACAAATATCGCTCTCAAGAATCGGCCTAGAGAGACACAAAAGGTCACAGACAGAATTAGAAAGGTTAATGTGTCAGGGCCTCCGATTTTGTCCAGCTCCCACGCCAATTTTTTCTTCAGTGTGAGTAGAGAATGATCGCTTCTGATTCTTCTGGGGCAGAATCGTGTGAATGTCTTGTTTCCAAAAGTCTAGACCAGAACATTTTGAATTTATGGCTCCTGTCAAATACAATAGTCACGGGCAAGACGGGTGGCAGGGAATTTAGGTACTGGAAAAAGAAATGAGGTTTTGATGATTCGAGTGTGCAAGATGTTCTCGTCTGTTTGGGCCAAAATAAATAAATAATAGGTCTGGTTAGTCACTCAATAGAAACCATCACGTGACAAACGTCTTTTGGCAGCATGTCGTGTTGGGGGTGATCAATTAAAAAATTGGAAAAGTTACTTTCGCATTTTGTTGGGCATTGATCACCAAAAAAGACTGAATTTTAAAAGACGGGGGCAAACTAAGGAATCGGTTTAGCATAAACTTACATTGCAAATTGAACCCCCAACTAAAATCTATTTAGGTGGAAAATTTTTTCTAGACATAATAAGGAGTTGATTTTTAATTTTCGGCCCTCTAGCTCCATTGGTGCGGCCTGTACGCGTGATACATAGCCAGCCAGCCAGACCAACTTAAAAAGTGAAGAAACCTATGTTGACAGTTTGGGTTACAGTTTTAGTTGACGGTTTCTTATAACTAAAATAAAAATAAAACTGTTAGTCAAATGTTTTAGTCTGGATGTGTTTTAGTAGGTGTTTGTGTTTAGACTTGTAAGTATTTATATCTTTATTTGCCATTTACATATTTCACACACACACACACACACACATAAAGGTGAGAATTCACAGTAAATGGTCGATACTTACGTACATGGATACATGTGAGCCAACTATATATTTAATAAAACTACATTTGATCAACGAACATCCATAGAGAACGAATAATACACCATACCTATCTACATGTTAGTATTTGAGAAGATAAGTAAAATATCACTTCCTGGCAAAGCGGACGGAGAATATTATTTATAAGTCGAAAGAAATCCTCCAATGATTTATGCTTAAAACTATCAATGTGTTGATTTTTATTTATTTATTCTCTGCTAAAGGCAGCTGGCCATCTTGCATGCTTTCCAAGATTCTAAATACAGAAACATATTTAATTACCTTATCAACCAATAAGGATGGAATCACAATGTACTAAAACGCTTTCTTACGTGTCTCTGTCCCATTAAACACTAATCAGTGTTTTACACTTTGTAGGGCATAATAAAAGCTTTACTGGTAAATCTGATAACGATAGATTGAATGATATTTTTGTGATTCTAAAATGCCTACATGATAACAATACATGCTGGTACGCGTTCGTACAGTTTCAAAAGAGTAAATTATGTCGCTACTGTACGATGCAACTAAATAAGTTACTAACTTGACCCCCCTAGAGATTGACGTGTCTACGGAGCACATAAGTAATGTTTTATGTGGTTAGAAAATCAGTAATGCTGCAGAATCAAACTGAAATATGCATGGTGTTTATGGGATAACTTCTTTAAACAAAAGAAATTGCAGGAGACGGTTTGAAAGTTTTAGAAAATGTGGCTTCAATTTAAGAGATGCCACGAACAAGCCAAAAAAGTTTAGACACCTTTCCAAGTTGTTGCAGATAAGAGTGAACAGTTGAATGGCTTGAATTCAGTTTTTGAGCTCATTCTTCAATCGTAACAACACAATTTCTATTGAGTTCAGACAAAAACAGATCATCATTAAATTCAAAAGGATGGCCTGTTCGTCACGCATTTCTTAAGCTGAAGTCCCTTTATCTAAACATTTTTAATTATCTTCAGCAATTTCTTCCGTTTAAAGCATCTATCACATAGAGAACATGAATATTCTAGGTACATCTACAGCATCATTGACTTTTCTAAACTCATAGAGTATTACATGTCTCATATACTACATAGACACGTCCATCTTTAGAAAGGTAAAGTTAGTAACTTATTTAGTTGAATCGTACTGTAGCGACCTAACCGACTCGTTTAAGACGCACTGGTATTTATTGATATCATTTAGGCAATTCAGAATTGCGAAATATGATTCATTCTATCCCTATCAGATTTCTAACTTGACTTATGGGTTGGCCTGATTTTAAGTCTGCCAAATATAAGATTAATGATACGAAACGCATCTAAAACTTCACCCTTGCCTGATTTTCTCTTCGGATATCGGTTCATTAAAGCATGATGTCTTGTCCGTCTTGTCCGGTTGGGCGAACAGACACCATCTTGCTACGTTAAATCGTTTCTAAGCATTGAACCTGCGTGGCTAAAACCTCCGCACATCTCGTCACAACGGACAGTGTTTGGTTTGCCTAATGCCTAGTGTCGTTACTCGTACTTGCATCGACAAACACAACTTTAAGCCTAACTTACTTGTAAGCTATTTGCCTGTCACATGACCGGTCACACTTTGATTTGATGTAAATTGCTGACTACATTATTATATAACTGGTCTCCTCATCTTGCTTGTAATAGTCACAAAGTTTCGGCCGTTTTACTCCCCGGCCTTTTTAAACGGGAGCTTATTCTTATTTCCGATCCACGCTGCTTATTGAATGGTTGTAAAATATACGTGAGGGAAATCAATATCTTCCTCGCCTTGTTTCCCCACTTTTTCTAAAGTTTGCAAAGCCCGTTTATTCTAAAGTATCTACTTACCATGCCAACGAACGACAGCGTTTTGTTGTCCAATTTGGAAAAGATTTATAGACGCAGACGTCACATGTACATTCATGCATGCCTAGATAGAACAAAACAGTTTACGAAAAGAATTTTTAAAATAAAAAAAGAAGCGATAAGTCTATTCCGTTTTCCCCAGCTGATGTGATTTTATTTCCTCAGGCGTTCATCTGTGGCGCTTAAACGTGGGCTGTAATGGTTGGCTTCATTCCAAACCAGAACATGATTCGAATATAAACATCTTCCATCAATGCCAAACAGCACTAGTGTTGTCATGTGAAAACATTCAAACGAAAGTAAGTTCTTGAGTCATCTTAATATAAACATAGCTAATATAACTCCGATCCTTGCGAGAATAAATCAGCCTTAAGCAATGTTACTAATCGTTCGTTCTTTCAAGCAATACGTGTAACAACCAGTTAGTAAGCATCACCGCTCAGTTCAATCATTAATTGGAATCATTTAAGCCAGCATCAGCAATGTAGTTGATCTTAGTAAATAGAAAAATGTGGTCCGTACTGAGCAATTGTCATGACCCAGTACGATGAGACGATAATAGTGGGGTCCTCGGGTTGAAGGGTTTTAAGAGTTCCATTCTCTTGGGCAGGTGTCTCTCAAAGATTGAAGAGGCCTGCCTCTCGAAATTTAGAAACAATGAGTAAAAGTATACACTAACTAACAGAGTTTATTTCAGAGATTAAATATATACAATGATATATATATGCATAGGAATACAATACGAGTATTATCTA
>VCCN01004036.1:22573-33325 GCA_006491835.1 Architeuthis dux | reverse complement strand
GGGGGAGGTAAGTGTCGAAAAGAATTTGGGGTATAAATATATAAATCTTTTACGTATCCATCCCAAAACATCAATGTTGTTTCTCTCATTCTTACCAACCTGAAACGTATCCAAATGGCCTCAAAGATCCTGAAATCTTTTGATGCAGAAAACAGTATCGTTCTTTCTGTCACAAATAATCGAAACATTTCTGTCCTGAGCCAAATCCCTCAAAGATGTCCCTGGAGATTTATTCATGCTTAAATTTGGGTTTTACGAACTGTAAAATCCTTGTCCAGATCACGTGTCTCTGGAAGGGTGATTAGTGCTTTTATTTACTGAGCCTTTGAAAACATTTTGTGTGAAAGGACGTAAAGAAGTACCGAAGCTAATGAGAAAATGTGATACCTTAATGTTTTTGCCATGTGGCAAATACTATTTTGAATTGAGCAAAAACACTTTTAACTATGCGGTTACTTTACAGATCAGAGACTTTGCTGTTCTATTCAATTCTCTTTCTGTTGGCGATGATGATGAGTATGGCAATAAATATTTCGCCAGTGATGATGATGGCAGTTTGATGTTGCTTAGGTTGATAGTGATGTAGTACAGTGGCCAAGGGGGTGAAGAAATGACCCCCCTCTCTCTCGGCGGTAGGACATAATGAAACCGGTTTCAAATGAAACGTATGGGTGTCTATTAATGGTATATTGGGATTGTATTTATCTAAAATGCATTTTAACCCCTTTTCTACCAATGGGTCGTGGATTTTTTTCAAAATCGCATATTGAAATTTTGTCCTGTTCTATCCGACAATAATGTTTGTATTTCACTGTTTTTCCTGATTTTCTATTATAGGACAGCCCAACAAGACACTATGAGAGCTAACTTACCATATTGATGATTTTAGGACAGCATTTTAACCCTTTACGGACCACTTTTTAAGGATTGTTTGTCATTTTGTCCTGTTCTTGGCAACTGATAGACTCATTGATATCCTCAGGACCATCACAAGATACCTTAACTACCCTCTGACCATCATTGAACCCCCCTGCAAGTATAAGCAACTTTCCGCTTGGGAAGCGATCCTTGGTATTGTCCACCACATATGTGCTAACAAATTCTGACAAATGTTGTTTCTTTCATATCATAGCAGCCCAATATTCCATTAATGACCGGTTTCATTTTGTTCTGCCGTCAGGAGGGGTAGGTCCCTTTTTAAGACTCGTTTTGAAACCTGGCCGCTGCACTAATGATGATAATGGTCATGATAAGATAATGAGTGTTTTGGAATCATTTCTCTTTTGTTGTGGCTTTTCTCTGTAGCGGGTCTTTTTTGCTTTCCAAGGGTTGTTCTTTTTCTTTTTGTTGTTACCACAACATTTCAGTCGATGTTTTCTACGGCCTTCCTCAAGTAATGAAACGGTCGAAACATTGTGGTTTACAACAAAAACAGCAAAAATAATGAGATCAATAGTCTGAACAACTATTGAAATGATTATGACTCACCTCAAAATTACAGAATATATCTTAAACAAAGATAATGAGATCAATAGTCCGAACAACTCTTGGAATGATAATAATTCATCTCAAAATTACAGAATGTATCTTAAACAAAAATACTGAGATCAATAGTCCGAACAACTCTTGGAATGATTATGACTCACCTCAAAATTACAGAATGTATCTTAAACAAAAATAATGAGATCAATAGTCCGAACACTCTTGGAATGTTTATGACTCACCTCAAAATTACGGAAGGTATCTTAAACGAAAAAGTGAGATCAATAATCTGAACAACTCTTGGAAATTTCTACTTTTTTTCTTTCATTCATTTCTGACGACTGGTTTGTTAAAATGATCTTTTAATACCATATGTTCGATTTCTTCCATTCTTCGAATTATCCATTGTGGTTTCGTGTCAATTGTTGATCTTAATTCTTGAGTAATTGAAAGAATAAATAAATGAATGGATTTTAGAGTCTTCCTTTATCTTTGTCAGATGATCAAATTAGTACAATCATATAGAAAGGGAAAATATCCGACCAGAAACTTTTATAGGAAGTGTCTATAAGTCATAATTCAATGTTCCATGTCAAGGTTGACACAGTGGGTAACAGATTTGCTGCTACTGCCAGAGCAGATAAGGTAGTTATGGGAAAGTGGTTTACTCAAGTGCATACTCATTCACTCTCTATTGTTCCAGTATCATCAGAATGGAGTTCGAGTTATAAAGGTGAAGGCAACACAATTATATTATCATAATCGCCCTTTTGGTGGGTAGGGAGAAGCCGTCTTGATGCTTGATCATCATATATCTTGTTCAGCATTCTTCTCCACGCCCCTCTGACTCCAGCCAGTCTTCGAAGTTCTTCCAAGTCGTTGTCTGTGTCTATTTTCGGTGTCCTTGCGTATGTGTGGTCTTGGAGTGTGGGATTGGAGTTGGCAAGTTTGTCAAGATCACTTTCCAGTTTGACTGGCGGGGTTGTTCTTGGCCCTCCTCTGTGTCTCCCCATATCTAATTTGTGCTTGAAATAGAATGTAAGGCCTTTGTTTGCGAGGATGTGGTTGCTCTGTTTAAGTATGTGGCCCAGTAGCCAGGGGCGTCTTAAGAATACTTGAGCCCCCAAAGAAAATATACCGGGGCCACTAACCTCCTAACCCCCCTTGACTCAACACATTGAAATCAGAAATGTTTAAATTGGGAAATGTGCGGCATTTCATTGCAGAGAATGTATGTTCTCTCTGTCTGCTATTTAATAATATGAACCTTAATTTTTATTATTCAAATTAAATTTCGGGGACCCTGAAATCGCGGGGCCCGGGCAATTGCTCAGTTTGCCCATACGGCACTGTAAGTAGCTTCCATCTACCTCTTCTTATGGGAAATTAAAATGTGTATATTTCAATCGGAGTCAGTTCTGAAAGAGAAAAGGCTTAATATTGAAGCCTACGTCGCTTACACACACATTATAAGTGTGTGTGCAAGCGACGTAGGCTTCAATAAGCTTATAGTTAGTCATTAACTTAGAGAATTTTTAAAGGCAGTGTAAAGACGAGGGTACACTTATTTACTGGTAAAATAAAATAAAATACGTAACATTCTTACAAGTACTTTAGAAAAGAAATTGACAGCTGTCTCTAAAGAATATAAGGATTCAAACGAAAAGCCTTTAATTATTTTCAGGATTTAGCATTTTGGTTTAGTCTGAAATTACTTCAAAGAAAATGTTTCAATGAAGAAACAACATTTGATTCCATGTGCCTTATTCTTGGTAGCATAACCTGGAAACACTCAAAACGCGTAATTGTCTGGCTTTTCAACACAATTTATATATATTTATATATATATATATGTGTGTGTGTGTGTGTGTGTGTGTGTGTGTGTGCACGAACATATCTACCTATATGTATATACAAATATATGTAGGGCGTATGTTTATGTATGAATTTGTACTGACTTTCTAACTATTATCTTTCAAGCATATGCACTTATCTAGACAGAATTGTGCATGTAATGCATTTCATTTCCGATGCTTTCGAGTAGATATTGCACTTATTTGATTGTTTCAAATGAAAACCAACTGGCAGTAATACTTAGGCATTTGGGCGCCTCACTGTGGAATTGTGGTTAGCAAGCTCGTCTCACACACACCATTAATACTGGCTTGAGTTCGATTCATACTGAACAGTGGTTTTCAACAATATATTTAAAAAAAGGCCGTTGAACTGGTAGCTAGTGATATTCTGTCGAGTGGTTAGAAGTGTAGCTAAGAATACAACACAACTCGCGTTCTCTGCCGTGGAGCAATGATTAGCAAGCTAATCTTAAATTGAGGATGAACTTAGTACGATATTGTACTAAATCCTTACTGGACGTTCTACACTTGAAGGTGCGCCACACTGTGGAGTATTAGTCAGCAAGTTACTCGCACATACCCTTACTATTGTAGTGAGAGCGATCCTTACTGTGTGCAGGGCCTGTTAGGCAGCCGCCTAAGGACGCAAAGGTCTTAGGGGCGCTCTCCAAACTGAAAAAGATACCGTATGTACTCATGTATAAGTCGACTATTTCTAATAATTGCACTAATTTTTAATTTCAAACCGGGTGAAAAGCTATTTTATCAAAAGGTGCCTGTGTCTGGTGGAAAAGTATCAACTTTTGATAATGAATGAGAAACTATTGTTTCTCTCTCTTAAGACTCAAACCAGCAGACGTGGTGGAGACTAATTACTTTACTCGACCAAACTCCCAGTAGGGGATCAGATAATATTTGCGATTGAAGATACCATCACTCCCCTAACTTTTGTAATTATGAAAATCGGAGAATGACCATTTCATTTGACCATAGCCGAGAAGGGACCCTAAAGAAATATTTAAAAGAATTGACGCCAGTTGCCTGTAGACATTTTTTGGCAGAGAAATCAGTTAACATTGAGAATTTTGGAAAGAGAGGTTACACAGGAGAGAGTAAGAAAAAACAAAATGGTTTCTGCATTGTTTTATAAGAATTTCTACACGCAGTTAAGATTCACTTTAGTCGAATATTCGAAAAAATGTGGTTAAAATATTTTTCCAAAGCTAACGATAATTGATTAAAAGCACAAACAATTTAAAACAAATGTTTCATACGGTTTTCGGGATTTTCCACGAAAACCAATCGTAATCAAAAATGTCACCGGGTAATTTTTTATGCTTTCAATCCATAAGACCTTCATTTCCTCGGAAATTTTTCAGTTTTGAGAATAATCAATTTTAAGGTTTTAGTGGGAAGACAGACATACACAGTGTTTATTGTCACCAGTAATAGGGTGACAATAAAGTTAAAATGTTTTAAAGTTCGGATAATAACAAATTTCTAAAAAAGATTTTTAAGATCCGGATAAGCGGAAAAAGCCGAACACTGTATTGAAATTTATTTCCGAATAAATGTTTTGTGCTTTCAATCAATAAGACATCCGTTACATTTACAAGGAAGTAACCGAATACTTTGAAGCCGTACTTCCGTATTGTCATCATAGTAATTTTGTAAATAGAACCCCATAGATGTAAAGTTGAATTTTATTTTGCAATGCTAGACACACTCATTATATCAGCCAAAAAAAGATTTGAATAAATGCAAGAAATAGGACAAATCTTTGACTTCTTCGTAAGATATTGTGAAATTGGCCACAGAACCGCGCGTCAAGGTGTTCGAACATTGTCAAAAATTGGCTTCAGCTCTACAATGGGCATTCTGACATTAATGCATTTGGATTGACAGACGAGTTGAAAGCAATCGCGGGGGAAATTACAGCCAGGAATTCCCCAAGAGATGTTATTGAATTCATTTTTCAATAAATTAGAAGACTCTGTGCCTAATATTCTAATTACTCTAAGAGTTCTTCTAACTCTGCCAGTTAACGTCGCAATCTGTGAGAGGGGGTTTTCTCAACTTAAACTCATCAAAACCTATCTACGGCCAAGAATGAGCACAGACCGACTCAGTGGGCTGGCTACAATTTCTAATGAAGAACAATTGGCGTATGATCTGAATTTATAAGAACTTGTGAAAACATTTACGAGGGCAAAGGCAAGGAAAGTACATTTTTGAAGGGAACAAATAAGTCATGTGTTGCGGCCAGTTAGTATTTGTTAGGATAAGTTTTCATAAAAATAAAGATTACTTCCTCGTTGCCATAGAAACAAAATTGACGTCACACCACTAGTAAAAAGAGCCTTTCTCTTTTGTGTTGATTCTAAACATGTAACAATCATTCTTACACGTGCTTGGCGTGGAGACGTTTATGTCTCCCATGAAAATATTGCCCTAACACGCACGCACGCACACACACACACACACACACACACACACACACAAACCAACCATGAAGCAAATAAGTTTTATCTTCCTTCTTTACTTCTGAACCAACGACTATTTTCTCGACCCTGGTCTTCCAAAGAACATTCCCCCATTCAAACTCTAAACAATTCAATCAAAAGTTATCTCTTATCTAGAATTACTGATGAAAAGTTCTATTTAAAAATTGACTACGACAAATTCTAACTTATGAACAATTTCATTATGTATATTCACAATCTGTTCTTTTTAATTCATATATAACATTGCTATTCACTTTGAGGTTAACAACTTCTGTTTACCATCACATTTGGATATTACACCTGAGGAAGGCCGAGGAATGGGTCGGCCAGAACGTCGTGTTAACAACATAAGCAACAAGAATGAGTTCATTCGTCCGAAGAGCTATTTGAATGTTAATGACCCTTCTCAAAACTATAGAAATGTTTATTAACTGTTTCACAATATGAATCTGTGTTAATATATTTCTTAACTGAAATGTACAACCTCTATTTCTCCTTCTTTGTTTAATACTGATACCTATTAGGAACAGGGCTTATAATAAATGTTCACATTCCTACTCACCCGCTATGCAAAGCACTGATACTAGTTCTACTAATATTACTTCATCGATAAACAAGTCAAATTTACTATGAGCAGAATATGACATTTCTATACCTAAAGTTTATTCAAATGTCCTTTGTGTTGTAGTGATCGCTATTAGCTATTTCATTCAGTACAAGTACAAGTTGTTGGTATATAGAACATTGTAACTCAGTGTAAATGAATTTGATGAACAGGCCAAGATAAGCAGAAGAGGAGGAATGGGGGATGATAAAAGTTTGTTTTTGTGTGATAATGTTTATTGTTTCATGTCGTGTTCTTGCGCTGTATTAATATTAAAACATTGTATAATAAATCATACTGATATATAGCACGAAGATACATATTATAGATGAATGGGCGTGAATAGGTAAGCTTGTTGGTAAGCAGGATGATGGGTAGGCGGATGGATGGTACAGATCAGGGCTTCTCAAACTTTTATCAATTGTGACCCCTTTGAATCAGACAATTTTCTTCGCGACCCCAACTCAATTGCATAAAAGCAATCGGTACTACTAAGACTGTATATAATTAGTCCTTAGTCGTTACCAAACAATAACTAGATGTAGGAACAAATAAAAACCAAGAAGACTTTATAAAAGACAGTTGATTCATCCAGCTGAATTACAAATTTCGAACTTTCTTAGATTCTTTCAATAAGTTGCTCAAACAATCATTGCTAATTTCAGAAATTCGTTTATGACCCACAGTATCATTTGACAATGGAATTTTAAAAAAATTTGTCTGCACATTTTTATAAGTTCGTCCTCTTGAGAATTTCTTCCTTTTGACGTTTCTGCGACCCCCTAATAATCTTTATGGGAACCCCAATAATCTTTATGCAACCCCTAGTTTGAGAATCCCTGGTGCGGAGTACAACCGGGGGCGCAAATCTAAGGTCTCGCCTAGGGGCGCATGGAATCCTTGCGACGGCCCTGACTGTGTGCACTACTTTGGAAACACAACATTAGAATACTACAGTATTAAAACCATTTGTTACAGTGATGAACGAAGATTTTCATTCATAAAAATAAATGAAACAGAATGTGTAGATGAAGACGCGTCTTTTGTAGATGAAGACGTTTTGTCTTTTGATTAGACGTAAGGATTTCGTTGTAACGTAAGGGGCAAATGGGACTAGAGTAAAACTGAAAACTTTGCTGAAAACTTTGCTGAAAACTTTGTGGTACAAGGTAATTGTTCTAGACGGCTAAATCCTCAGACAAGTATCTTGTTAGCTAGATTGATTAGAAAAGATACATTGATAGGAAGAGACTGAGAAATACTGCAGTACATTCAGCAATGCGGTGTAACTAAAGAGGGTCATGGCTGGTGTGACCAAATGATACGTCTGTCATAATCGGTAATATTGTTATTAAATGAGAACATGACGGGTCGCGAATCGCATGATCAACTAAGGACAGGTCACTAGCAGCTGATGGGGATTTGTCCAGGGACCGCATATATAAATCGACCAGTAAGCATTGGTACGCAATTATTATTTTTCTGCTTTTCGATCAGCCAGCTCTATAACCCACACTACTGGAAGTTGTCAGATGATTCGGAATAAGGAAAACTCTAATTGTTTGACATCTATTTCTCTAATATTATAACTACGACACATTGCTGAACAATGCATCAAGAAGATTCCACCGACAAGCCTATTATTATTACAAGATAGATACATAGAGTGATACATACAGACATAATCGATGAGACCTGGCATCGGGAAGGCTCCGGAAGAAGGACCAAAGGCCAATATGAATTTTCGGTAGCTGAGTTGGTGGTAATAAGGGAAAAAAAGTATGATAGGCCGGGCTGGGGTAGCTTTATATGATTGGGGGTGGAGGCAACGCCTTATGTCCTGATTTCTTTTAAATGTTGTATCTTTTGTTATGATATTTTTAAAATTCATATTTGAAAGCTATATAAAGACAACCAGGGCCTCTGGGGGTGAGGTGTAGCCACTGCATAGCATCAGGGACTGAGGGGGCCCAGAGGCCTGATGGTTTCTTGAAAATTACAAGTCGATACGCTATGTCCATTAATAAAATAAGTTGACTATTGTTTATCCGCGGGCGAATATTGTATGGCGTGCTAAAAGGGTTCTTGACGGATGGCTAAAGGACGAGGGTGTTTATGCAGTGTATATGGAGGATTGGCACCGCCTAATAAAATCACGGAGGCCTTGAAGACAACTGACATTGAAGGATCAAGAAACATTTAGGTAAACATAAATTTGTATTGAAAAATAAAAATTGGACCTACAATAAAGACAAAACCATTCGTGGTACATAAAAGTACTGTTAGTACATGAAGGATTAAGTGTTATAAAAATCGCTGTCACTTTCAGATTCAGATTGATCTATTTCTGAGATAATGTAATTGTCACACTCTTTACATGTACACAAATTTGTGCAGGACACATAATTCACTGTGTAGCTGCATCCTGCTGGGCTGTGTTTTCTCTTGCAAGTGCAGGACAGCAAAGTTAAAACTTCATTTGGGGCTGTTTGGCAAGTCTCCATTCTCAAAGTACCATCCGTGATCTTGCACTCCAGCATAAAACGTGGGTTGCTTTCCCGAGCATGCCTGCATATTCTCATTATATAGTTACAGCGGAGAATGTGTTGTTGAATAGCACTCTGATAAGGAGGTAGTTGCTTGGATTGGATTTGCCCTCTCTTACTACAATAACTCTTATAGCGCAGCTCATTGACATTTGACTGTTTACGGCCATAAAGCCGATAAACAAACTTATTTAGATTATACCCCAAGTACATCATAATTAAATGGAATTTTCCGAACATTAATACCACATCCTGAAACATGTCCTTTTTCTTCCAAACTATTCAAAAGCCTTTGAAATAAATCGCCTGGTCGAAAATGCAAACAATAGATGGAAGATTTAGCCTCTCCTTGATGTGGCATGGTCTCTTCAGACTCTCAAACACCGTCGACATATCAGTGGTTGGTGCATTGATACCTTCAAAGTAGCCAACATTGTTTTGAATGATGACGACAGTGTTCCTTAAAGAATTAAGAACCCTGTCCAACTTGGAATAACTTGCTTCTGATTATCTAATGAAATAGCCACACTAAATACTTCATAGACTGAGGCTTGAAGATGTTGGAGCTATCTCTTACAGACGGGAACATCAATTTTCCTGGACCCGAAGTCTCTGGCAGTTTTGTCAGCTCTTAAATTCACCAACTTCTCCCTTGTCTTGGATTTCTTTAAAAACCTTTTGTCTTTCTTACAAAATATGCAGATTTTAGGTAAAATGGTCGACGATGAAATCAATGACTTGTTACGGAGGCTTAATCTTTGATGTAAACTGGTGTCATCTGCTGTTTCGTCTATTGCTTTCTTTATAATTGCATCCAAAGAGGATTTCATTGTAAAGGCCTGTCGACATGATCGGCGATAGAATATTAACGAAACAGAATCCTCAGGGGTATCTTGTGCAGTGTATTAAGCATTCAATAGTTGAACTTCTTTCTCCACTATCCATTGTTTCTGTTGTTGTAGATGTGTTTTCCTGTTCGGATGTACACTTTATGTTGTAGGAATAACATTTTTCGCTGTAAACAGAAGCACATGGAGGAAGTAGGGTATGGACAGCCGAAGGACAGACAGACATATAGAGAGAAGCTTACGGTCAAATCGCACTGAAGTCATCGGTTCTCGTTCGATCACATAAGTTAAGAAGCATCGAGCCTGATCACTACTTTGATGGGTGACTGCATTTGGAACAACAGGTACTGTAAGCATGTGCCGTCCGCGTGCATATATGTGGGACCCCCACATTAAAACCGACCTTGTGTCACATACTGCCCTGGGGGTGCTAGTTAAATAACGACTGTAAAAGCATCTTGTGGCCGTGTGCCAGTCTAGGCAAATCTTCATAAAGAAAGAGATTCTGCAAATGGTTTGCTAAATAAATACTCCCCAGAGACAACTAATCAGACCAAACGTCTTCTTCTCCTTCTTCTTGAAAGGTCGTTAAGAAAAACAGGCGTTTCAAAATAAACTTAATTTCCTCGCTTTTATTTGAGCATTTTTGCAAGTCTGCAGAGTTTTGTTGTTTTCTTCTGTTGTTAAGAGTCTCAAGAGGTGTTTGTAAAATTGAATTGCGTTCAGCAGTCTGAGATTTTTATCAATTTTGTAGGTTAATCAGTTAATCAGAAGGGAAACATTGACCAGAAGAAGATTTTGTTGATTTCTTCCAAAATGCTGAGTCAGTAACACGGACCTAAAACTTTTGAATAATCTTATCATATATAAAAGATAAAACACGCCAAAGGATGGAAACACTGATTGATTGAT
>VCCN01004032.1:1322739-1334486 GCA_006491835.1 Architeuthis dux | reverse complement strand
ACAATTTGTCCCTTCGTTTGTCCGGTAGTGTTCAGGCTTGTTTTTTTGCGAAATTCGGACTTTTTTAGTGATCACTGCCCAACAAAAGGCGAGAGAAGTAACTTATTCATCGATCGCCCCCTATCCAAATGACGTTGGTCATGTAACGGTTTCGATTGAGTGACTAACACAATCTAGCCGTTCTTTACTGAGATTCCATAACAAGGGTGTAATTGTATACAAAATATTTCCCCTAATTCATTCATCGATGCAACGAGTACAGAAAGTTTGATTAATTTCCATACATTTTTAGACTACGGGTGTATCAGCCATTCAAATGTTATTTCTATTGATATTTTATAGATCTTTTATCAATTTCGCACCCAAATAGCTATGTTTGTTTATATTGGACACAAATAATTATTCATATGAAAATATTCTCCAATTCTTCTTCTTCTTAATGGTATAAAGCGTGTGAAAATCGAATGAACTTTCATGTGACCTGTTTTTCTAGATATTTCAATGTCCCTGTAGAAACATCAAAGCTTCAACTCCTTTGCTAACCAGGTTCACATTCTGGTTGAAGATGCACGTGTTCACTCGGCACTAATGGCAAATCCTAAGAGGAAACTGTGATTCAGCTTGTAAATGATTCAATATGATATCGTTAACGAATGCTCTTGAGAAAGATATGGATAAATCATTACCCAAACTCTATAGTATAGAGTTTGGCTAATGATTTATTCATTTATTCAATAAAGAGACCTTTCTGAAACACATGACAATCACATAGAGTCTATACGATTGTCAGGTGTTTCAGAAAGGTCTCTTTATTGGCATGTCACTATTATTGATGAGGAGGAGTATCAGGGATCCTTCCACGTGCTACTTGTCTTATATTACTTAAATGGGAACCGCTAGCTAATTTATTTTGCTTTAGAAATCCACGTCTCCCTTGTTTTACGAAAGTTCGCGTTACGCTACTTTTTGCTTTTACGAAGAAAGGTTAAAAGCAAAATTAGAGTTTGTTTTGCAGCAAGCCGTTATAGAGGCAGCATACAATCTCTTCATATCTCTTCTACGCCCCGTTTTTTTTGCACCTCCCACCACCGCAACCCTGACAACTCGGCCTAACATAACATCATCATTAACATTAATCGCTTTTTCGCTTTACCTCATTTCGGCTTACGAAAAGGTTTTTATAGCAACACTCTACTTTCGGATAGTGGGGAAATCTGTATCCTGAATGACCCCGGCATGGTACCTCGATGATCTACTGGATCGAAAGACAAACGAATAACAAAAACAAACAAACAAACCAGTGACAGACCAACAGAACTTTCAGTATTAGAACAAAGAAGACAGCGACGTAATAATTGTTCAGGCTGTGGACTTTATCTGCGTCCGAGCACATCAAATTTGTAAGACGTAAAAGGGCAAATCGGAAAAGGTTGGTGTGTCTTTGAAGTGACTATGTGCACTGTCTTTTGCGTCAGAGTTGCACATTTGCTATAGCTGTCAACCGTAATAACAGATGGGGTAAAAATGCCAGGAAGCGCCGTTTTATTTCTTGGACAAATGACACGTAGGCAAGGCTTATTTATTTGTGTGTCACCTTTTGCAAAGGGGGAAGGGCACAACCTGCGATTATTATCCACTTTAGAACGGTCTTTCTCTGCCGCTGTTGTCGTTGTGTCCGTTTCCCATTCTGTTTCTTGTTTGGATTTGAGAGGAAACCCTGCGTGATTCAAGCTGTAAATGACACTGTTATATTGTTAGCCTCAACGGCGATTCTAAGAAGAAAGGTTCAATATGTTGGCTTTACTGACGCGTTACTAATCATCTTAAAAGCAAACAACCTCTTTCTTTGTACGTTGCGGATATGTTTGCGCGAAGAGTGGTTAGAATCGGCGATTACGCCAGTATGCAATCTTTTCTGACAGACCCCGGCATTTCGAATATGTAATTTGGAATGTGGCCAACTTTCAATGACTCTAAGATATGCCAGTGTCTTGATCTCGACAGAGTCTCTCGCAATCGTTACTCTTAGATAAAGTCATCAAATGTCAGTATGTCCGTCTGTCAAGACTGTCAATAGATATAGCAACTTGCTATTTCAAGACAAGTGACCTACCCGCTTTATATATCCACTCAGTGACCTTTATTTCCCGAAAGAAAAGAAGAAGAAAAACGCATTTGCCAGGGGATGAAACGACCATATATGCAGCAAGTGATGCACGGTTTCAAACCCTACTATAGGCTACTTGAGACTACTGTAATTTTCTAAAACATTCACTCGAATCTTCCACCCATGAAAACACACCGGCTTGTATATACTACTATGAAAACGCATGCGCCCAAATATCCTACCCAAGAAAACTCGCAAACCCGTATCTATTACCCATGCAAATGCATCCATAAGACACAGACAGGTCATCAGATAAAGGACGGCCTGGTGTAACCTGTCTGAAACCAGACTTGCCAAAATTTATTTTTCTTCCAGTTTGATGTCCCAACGCCCGTCATCCTGATATACGTGTCCTATCGCTAGTACGTTTCATCTATACCCAATTAGATAAACAGAGAAAGATCTCGTCTTTCTATAAATACCAAGAAGCTGGAATTAAAACTGATATATCCATTGTCAGTTGTCACATATTCTTTGCTTTTACGTACATTGTAGCCATATAAGCATATCCTCTTATGATTAATCATATCTTCGAATGGAAAATATATCCAATACTCGGGAAACTACACAGTTGATGAAATCTAAACTTTTTTTATTGTTACTATTTGGAAAATTTAAAGTAAATAGTGCTTTATGTTTTTTTTGTGCTTATAAACCCCCTAAACATATTTGAGATATCCAAACAACCTTTATGTATGTTAAACTAGACCTAATTACAAGATATTTTCAGTTGCAAGTTTTCTGAAATTTCTTTTCTTCATGACGAAGTGATCATACAGGGTGCATCACCCAAAAAGTGACCAATAATGGAAAATATAAAATAATTAAGAATTAAAGTAGAAACTTAAATAAAACATAGAATTAAAGAATAACATTCAATATAATGAATAGATACAAACAAATTGATATTGACAAAGAAAATATACACCTCCGGGTTGATCTTAAAATTCTATTGTGCGGGCCAAAAACAGGCTAATTTAATGGTGTGTAGTATGCCTCAAAACAGTTTCTGTCTTTGTTCATGCACAAGTGTACATTGCAAAACTTGCAAACCACATTGGTGCGGATTATGTCTTTACGGCGGCAACATTGGGTCCTCAGGTGATCATATATAGTCACTTACTCCTTGAATGGTTAAGCTAAAATATAATCAAGACACTTTGTCAATGTTATTCTTATTATTAGAAACAGTCCACCAACCTGTTACCAAAACTTTCAACATAGGTTTCTTCAGTTTCCGAGTTGGGCTGGCTTGTATCATACGTACAGACCGCATCAATAGAGCTAGAGGGCCGAACACTTTACTCGTTATGATGTCTAGAAAAAACATTTTTTATCCCCTCCATAGCTTTTTCAAAAGACGAAACTTATTCATTGATCACCCATTTTCCCAATGTCTTAATTGATCGCAAAAGAATGTTGGTCACGTGACAGTTTCTATTAAGTTAACTAACCAGACCTGTTCCTATAGATTATTAAATTTTCCGATTTCGATCGCAAAATCTTTTGTAATTATCCAGGAAATTATGTCTTTCACAATCAACAATCACAATCAAGCAGTTCTTTACTGAGATTTCATAACAAGGGTGTGATTGCATAAAAGGTATTTCCTCTAATTCATTCATCGTACATTTTTAAACTACGCGTGTATCAGCAATTAAAATGTTATTTCTATTGATTTTTTATAGATCTTTTATCAATTGAAAGAATATTTTTCGCACCCAAATATCTATGTTTGATTATATTGGACACACATCATTATTCATATGAAAATATTCTCCAATTCTTCTTCTTCTTAATGGCATAAAGCTTGTGAAAATCGAATGAACTTTTATGTGCGATTTAAAAAAGAAATGTGACTATCAATAACACTTTTATTTGTTGGAATAACATGACTACGTATATTCCCCTTCAGAATAATCTCCCCTGTAGTCAATGCACTCAAAGCACTCTTTAAATTCCCCCTTCTTGATGTCCTTCAATGTGCACCAAACGTTCGAAAGAGTTCCTTTTAGGACAATTTTCAGTTTCTGGAAGAGTCAGAGGTTGCATGGTGCTAGATCTGGCATAGAGGATGTTCCAGAGTTTCGACCTGTTTGTCTGGCAGATGCAAAGGGCCGTGTGTGCACCATCTTTGCATATAACTTCAGCTTGCCCAGACTTTTCATCAGGATGTTTCTCACATACTCTTTATTTAATCCCAATTGCTCAGCAATCCTTGTGATTGTCAATCTGCGATCCATCCGCACCAGCTCATTTTCCCCCTGGATGTTGGCATCATATCTTCTTGTTGAGGGTCGTCCAGATTTCCGACTCATCCTCCACGCCGTCCCGTCCCCCCTCAGAACCGCCTGTGCCACTCAAAGAAAAGAACCCAAAGAACATTGTCTACTCTCGTTACACTTTCTATTCCTTTGTGTTGTGTCAGCTTTCATGTCGTTTTCCAATGTAATGAAACGTTTATGTAATAAAACGGTTAAAAACCTGCATCCAGGTTGAAGGAAACCATTTTCAGTATCTATTGTAAAGTCAAAACGTATGTGTAATTGGCCTCTTTTTGTAATATTTTTGTAATTTGTGTCTATAAAAATAGTTTTTAGATTCAGAATAATTCTAATAAAAGTTTTCAAAAAGACGGTTGCATCTCTTTTGAAACACGCTGTATAGTGTAATTCATTAGTGTGGCGCTGCTGAGTCGCGTAATCAACAGCCTGCGACTCGTTTCCTTTTTGCCACAACTCGTATTTATCATTAACTGCATTCATTCATTAATTTCCTGTCATTCGCAGCCATGCAAGTCAGAGCCTTTTGTACAAAGTAGTGGGGTGGTTAAAAGAAATAGAGCATTTTAGGCATCGTAGTATAGAAAGAACAAGTGTCTCAGAAAATTTGGCTTAGAAACCTCTTCTCCGAATATAGGTCACCCGGGGTGGCAGGGCTTGGGACAAAGTGTGGATTGGCTGGAAGTTGATTGGCCGAGTGGGATTAAGGGGAGGCCTTTGGGTTTGGGGGTGGAGATCAGTCAGCAGAGGGAAGCCGGACTGAGCTGACCTGGAATGTCTAGGACCAGGCGTTGGGACAACTACGATCGGTGGGAGTTGACCACAGCACGATGAAGAGAGGTGACCGGAGATGGAATGGGTGGTGAGGGGTAGATGTAGAAAATAGTAATTCACTTTGTGTCTTCTTATTTTATCCGGCAGTTTCTAAAAACTGCAAATAAATCGAATTACTAAAACACCTATTTTTTCGCATTGCCTCGTTATCTTTCAAGATGACCCACCTTCCCATTTTCAGCTGTGACCCGAAGATCCACTGCAGTCTCGCCAAGTACCGGAGTTTCCACAGCGGTATCTTTGCCGTGCACCACACGGGTGCATCATGGTACACTTTGTGTTATTGAGCGTAGTGTAGCGATAGGCCTCGCTCTCAGGAGGATTAACAGGATCACCACTGGAGGCTCGCTACATGATCCCTAGCTGCTTACGTCACCTGGTATTCACAGACGGCCACTCATCTAAGTACTGACCAGGCTCGACGTTGCTGAACCTCAGTGATCGCACGAGAACCGGTGTCTCCAACGCCATTTGACCGTAACACCATTAACTAATGTTGGAATATTTCCCCCTCGTTTACGTAAGCAGATTAACAGCCCATAAAATCTAATACCCACACTTCGTTATCATTAACTACTGTTTAGCAGAGAGCGTGCCTTTTGTCGGGCTCTTATAAAAGTTAATTTTGGAATATTTTACCAGTGTTTACTTAAGCAGAACATCGACCAGCAGGGAGAAAATGTCATTAATTGAACGTATTTGACGGACGTGATTTGTCCGTATTGGCCAAATAATGTACAGCTGTTCACAGTTGTCAGGGGAATTCTGTGTTGTGTAAAACAACCATGGCAAATTGATTTCGCATGTTAACTTAACAAAGCGTTCTATTGCATACGTACGGATCCAACGAACGATAGGGTCTTTATTGACTTGGTGAGGTTTCAAAAATGGAAATGAGGGTGGCCTAACGGTTAAGAGTAGTGAAACATCTAATCGGTGAACCGAGTTCAGATTCTGGCTGAGACAGTTGGAGTTCACTTCGTACTAATGCCGGTTGGAGGGGCATGACACCACTCCTCCCTCCGTCTCTGGGTAAATAGCCGGGCATACGGGGCTTTGATTTTCTCCCAGCTATGCGTAAATAGTAGGGTAGACTGGGTTCTCTAGCCTTGATTGGCAACCAGTCTAATAGACGGACAACTCTGATTCTAAACCTGCAGTGGAGACACTAAGGCAGCATGGTTCCACTTCTTGCAATGTCAGATAAAGGATTACTTATTGCTGCTGGTACCATGTAACCCAGTACAACTTGTGTTACTTGGATAGGAGATGGGCACCGCCAAGTAAGTCCAAGTGTCATGAGAAAATGCCCTGTGGGGAAATGCTCAGCATGGCACCCCGTCAATCTACTATGTCATGGATTGAACAGGAACGAGATCTGGAGGTGTACACCATGACTTTAGACCGCTCAGATGTACTCCAGACACAACCCTGATTAGCGCAGTAGGGAACTGATATCGGGACATCCCATAGGCCGGATAATCTAGTATGTACAATTTACGGAGAAGAGGGTTTTCTTTATAAAAATGTTACTATCCTATGGTTTTGTAAAAATCACTCTTTATCGATATTTACTGAGCTTAGCTTACCACGGAACATTGTCAAATGATGACAGAAAGATTATGTTGCTCCTTTTATGTTGTCTCTCTTGAAAAACAGCATTTGAAATATTGTCTTTTATATGGACTCGGACACGAACTACCGGCGTCAGTGTGAAACACACAACTATCCAAGGCATCAAACAATCGGGTCTTCTTTAATACTCCAAAATTATATTCATCTATAATATTTTTGCTTTTATAAGCTAGCAATAAGTACCCAATGGGAAGAGAAGCCGACGGTTGATGTTACGTTTGGAGGTAATGGTACTTTCTGGTCTTACGGATGTAAAGAATGGTAGTTAAACACAGCACACACAACGTCATTCAAAGGCTCTAAAAGTATAACTATACATTGTATTCATTAGATATTAACGCAATAACGAAATTAAAAGCCATTGATTTGTTCTTTATCAGACACCCAGACTGTCGAAAATCTCTGGATGTGACTAAAATAATTACGACTAGTGTTTGGCACGCCATACGCAATACTTCAATCATACCTAAACGTATTCATGGTGCGCAATATTCTGATAAGAACTAATTAATGTTTTTTTAACGTCATT
Organism: Architeuthis dux; assembly: GCA_006491835.1. Classification (NCBI taxonomy): domain Eukaryota; kingdom Metazoa; phylum Mollusca; class Cephalopoda; order Oegopsida; family Architeuthidae; genus Architeuthis; species Architeuthis dux. The sequence continues at coordinate 1,327,039 of VCCN01004032.1, read as the reverse complement.
ATTTTATTGATATCTGATCAATACGGTGTATAGTTATAGATCTTGAAGCTTTTGGTGCCTCTGCTTGCTGCTACCATATTTTATATCCGTAGGGCCAAGGATTACCATTACTTCCTAATCATCATCATCAGCCGGTATAAGTCCACTGCTGGACAAAGGCCTTTCCTATCTCCTTCCATGACGATCTAGATTGTGCTAACCTCTGCCACGTCTTACCGGCAAACCTTTCTAGTTCATCCCTCTATCTTGTGTCTGGTCTTTTCCTACTGCGTTTACTGTCCCATGGGCACCAATCGGTTAGTCTTTTCCCCCATCTATTGTCCTTTCCTCTTGCTAGGTGACCAGTCCATCTCTATTTTTGCTGCTTAATTATTTGTATAATATCTTTCACTCTAGCCCACCCTCTGATCCATGTTGATCTTTTTTTTTTATCTCTTAGTGTTATTCCTAGCATTGCTCTTTCCATGGATCTCTGTGCTATTCTCAGTTGGTTTTCAGCTCGTTTTGCCTGTTTCCATGTTTCGCATCCGTAGGTCATGGCTGGTATTATGCAGCCGTTGTATACTTTACGCTTTAAGCACATCGGCAAGGTGCTCTTCAAAATGTCTCTATTCATACCGAATGCTTTCCAACCTATCGTTATGCGTCGTTTTATTTCGCTGTCATGGTCTTTCTCTAGCTGCATTACCTGTCCTAGGTAGATGTATTCATCGACCTCTTCTAGCACCTCTCATTATATCCTTTTAGGGGACTTTATCGTTGAACATTATTTTCCTTGATTTATTTCTATGATTTCTTCCTTCCTTCCTTCCTTGGTCTTTCTCTAAATCCATTACCTCACAAAAAGTCGGCTTAAATATGAACAGAACAAAGACAAAAGTTAATGTGAAACGTCCCCAAAAAGGCCATACAGATAGGAGAGACTTTAGAAGTGGTTGACCATCGACTGACGACGCTTAAAGTAACATCAACCTAACCCGATTTCAACATGAGGTGATACGTCTTTTTTCTGTGTAACGCAGATTTTTGAGAAATTGTTCAATGTCTAAAGTCATATTTATTCGACGATCAATTGCACTTTCTCAAAACAATACCCAGGACAAAATATTGCTAGTCTTTTTTTAATTAGATATTGGTTCATAAAATCCGGATTATTAGAAGCAACATTGGATCATGTTCGTTAGTACCCACAACACTAAATAATTATAGCTGTTATAGCTCACCGTATTTTTGTTGGCTAAATATATGAGAATTAAAAAAGTCAAGTATATTTCGGCAACACTTCTGTTATTATCTTATCGATATAATAACCTAGTATTAGGGTTTGAGTTAGGATTAGGGTTTAGGGTTAGTCAGTCATGCAGGGCAAAGGTTTATTTATGTTGGAGGCTTTTAATTTTTCTATTTACATTTATTTAGCAAGCAAATATACAGTGAGCTGAAATATCTATAACTATTTAGTTTTAATGGGACTAAAAAAAAGACCGAAGATTGTTTCTAATAATTGGGGGTTTAGCATAAACGTACATTGTAAATTGATCGCCCCCCCCACTAAAAACCTATTTTGGGGGAGATTTTTGAAAGAAAACAAAAAAAAGTTTTCATTACTCATATAAGTAGTACATGTTTACATTTGGTGCCTTCTAGCTCCAGTAGTGCGGCCTGTACGCGCGACACATACCAATAGCCAGCCAGCCAGCCGGACCAACTTAAAAACTGAAGAAATCTATGTTGACAGTTTTGGTTGAATGTTTCCAATATTTACTAAGCTTGGCTACGTACGGCACAAGGCGAAATAAGAGAAAAATGTAGATGAGAAGATTGTGTTGTGCCAATCTTCCAGGGGGGGTGGGGGTGGGGGTGGATGTTTGCCTTGAAAACAAGCGCCTAAGATCGTGTCTTTAATTTGAATTTGAACTCCCAACCACTGGCAGACACGTAACTATCTCAGGCGCTAGAGCAAGTCACAACTAACATTTGCTTTTATAAAATTAGATAAGAGCAAACTATCCTCTTTGGTGTGACGTACATGAACTTATGGTGGTGTTTAACCAGCATACAAAGGTTCCAAAAAGTACAATTCCATTTTGTAAAAAAGTAACATTAAACCACATATTCATCAGAAAGAAATTAAATGCCTGTCATTTGTACTGTATTAAAACGTCAGTTGGGCACGACGAATAAACTGTTTCCATCGTACCTTGACGAAATCATAATGCGCAATCTGATAAAAAAAAACAAAAGACAGGCTTTTAATTTAATTATTGCGTTAATTTCTGATGAATATGTTGTTTAATTATATTCTTTAATAAAACAAATTATACTTTTGGAGCCTTTGTATTAATGTTGGAACCTCTGTATACTTGTTAAACATAGGTTTATGTACGTCAAACCTACTCAACTGCATGTACTAAATATTTATCAAAGCGATCACCAACGGAATCATCAAGGCGCTAGACGAAAACCAACTACGGAAATAGGCTGGCTTCAAAAGAAGTTACTCGGCCATTGACCATCTCCATTCGGTAAATCAACTAAAGGATGAAGCAGCAGAAAATAAAATGCCACGCGCTGTAGCATTCGATGACTTCAAGGAGGCCCTCGACTCAGTAAAATTACCCAAAGTCATCGATGCAAGCATACAACAGGGAATAGATAACTTATATGTCAAGTGTTCTGCAATCTATCTACCGAGTGAGCAGTTCGTTTATCAGGCTGCATAAAGCCACGGAGCCTATCCAGCTCGAAAAAGGAGTAAGACAAGGCGACACCAGCTCACACAAACTATTTACAGCTTGCCTCGAAATGATCTTCCGAAATTTAGATTGGACAGATAAAATAATCAGAATTGATGGCGAATACCTAAGTAACCTCAGATTTGCTGAAGATCTCGCCCTCTTTTCCGAGAAACTTCATGAAGTCCAGATAGTGTTAAACGAACTGAAAGAAGAAAGCAAGAAAGTAGGTTTTCACACTAACCTCAGTAAAACCAATATCATGTGCAACAAATATGTTGCGGACAAAGACACAACGATCAAAATCAAAAACACAGAGCTAAAGAAAGTAGACCACTACAGAATCACCCTAGGTTGGCACGCTTTCGGAAGAGCAAGCTCTACATTTAAGAACAAACATATCCCATTAGCTTTGAGAAGGGTCTACCACCAATGTATCCTCCCAATAGTCACCTATGGAGCTAAAACATGGAACCTAACCAAAAGCCTGTCCCTCAAACTAAGACCTATGCAACGTGTACAATAAAGGACCGTGCTTAACATCACATGGAGGGGCCATAAGGCAGCACAGTTCATAAGGGAAATAACAGGAGTCGGAGATATAAAATCCATTAGAAAATTCAGATGGCAATGGGCAGGTCGTGTTGCAAGAATGTTTGACAACCGCTGGACATCACAACTCAAAACGTGAGATCATATGCGAAACTGTGGCCAGCAACAAATAAGATATCGTGCCGATTTAGACAGGTTCAGGAGATACTTGCGCCGTGACGCCCACGAGCGAGAGGTCTGGCGAATCTTGGGGAAAGTCAATGTCCAACGACGGACGTCAAAAGGCTGATGATGATAATATGATAAGATTGTGTTGGTGTTGGGTTTGTGTTGATTGAGTAAATCTTTAATTACTTTTCCCAATATTTAAATAATGTATCGTTTTGGGAAAATGGGAAGGTCGGAGATTAACTAATTGCCTCTGGAGGGAGATAGCACTTCTGACATGACAATCATTCACTTGTTGGTTGCTTCAGTTAAGCTTGCAATGAAATGTTTGCCAAAAGTCACCTCATTTTAATTATGTTAATTATTTCCCCTGGTATTTAACCCTTTATGTACTAAGGGTACGTTTTAGTCCCACTAGTTTTATTGGTTAATTTGAGACCTGCGTATCCTGGTGGTATTTGTAAGTCCAATTTGTATTTTTCAATAAGAATATTGTTTACTTAAATGATTCTTTATCATTCAATGATAGTTGTGTTTATAAGGCATTCAAATACAAATAAGAACATTTAATTACAAAATGCTAAGGTGTTAAAGGGTTAAGGAATATCGTTTTGGGAGAATGTAAAGGTCAAGGGTTAACTACTTTGCCTCTGGACAAAGATCGCATTTAGAATATTATATTTTAGTGTGAAAAATCTATACAATTTGTATATACAAGCACACATCATAACAATTATATTTACACAATAGGGCCTTAAACCTTTGCGGTGGTTTAATAAACATAATAATTCTTAAAATCATTTACATCTGAGTTCGGTATTTCTGAGATGAGGTGTTAGTATTAC
>VCCN01004032.1:1219772-1231281 GCA_006491835.1 Architeuthis dux | reverse complement strand
TATATAGCAAGATGTGAAGTGTGTGTGTGCGCGTTGTATGTCTATGTGTGTGTGTTGTATGTCTATGTGTGTGTATACATAAATCAACATACAGAAAGCTGTGTTGGAAAAGCCAATTCAGCGTTTCGTTTTTTGTCACTTTCTAAAACCTTCATAAATCTCCCCAAAGATTTTTTAACGATCAATTCGACAAAGGAGACAAGACAATTATTTGGCCGTGCAATCCTTAACTACGTCATCTGCGTATATCACAGCTGTGTGATAAGCGTTCCCGTTTTCGCTCCGTTGAGCCAGAATTGACAAGCACACCGCTGAATTGTTGAAGCGAATGTCATGCAAAATAAATCTTCATACAATGGCCAACAAAAACAAGAAATTTCAACAAAAGAATTGTTTTTATCTGTTACAATGTGCAACTTTGTTTTTTTTCTGTTCCTGGGTAATAAGTGTTATTTTCTGATTGAGTCTGATTGAAAAAGAATAGAAAATGTCAATTATTCCCTTCAAACTTTTGCTTTTGCGACAAGGGCAGGGATAATTTGAAATTTACTTATTTTCAATTAGACAACAGGAAGGTTTGCACATTTCTAATCACATAAAGAAAAGAAATTACATATGGATATCACTATCCTGGTCACCAAAGCAAAGTTTGAAGTGAATAATATACCATTTTCTATACATTTTAGATATAGTCAATCAGAGAATAACACTCACTACCCAGGAACAGAAATTGCGTTGTATAGTGTTGTTAATGGTTATTTCACTTGTTGCATTGTTTGTTTGTTTTCTCTTGTGCGATTCACGCTTTTGCATCGGATCCTTTACCAGATGCCCAACCTTTACAGCGGGGCCATTTTCCAGAGGACTTCGCATTTACTGTTTCAAGCCAAGTGGTAGAAAGATGTATGTGCTAAAAAAACAATAGATCAGCTAGTTCTTTTCTTTCTAGCAAGGGCTGTGTTACCAACTTTATTTTCAAGTTTACATCTAATATCGAGCCAGAAAACACCTTAAGACACCTAGAAATATCTAGATCCTCCAGATATACGAGGCCTGTCCATAAAGAAACTGAACTTTTAAAACAGCGCGCCAATGCGACGTTTTAGCTTGCTCTGACTGAAATATTATGTAGCAGTGACCTATATAAAAAAACGGCATCAAGCCACGTCGGTTAGGTTTTGAGCTACACGTGCGGGTATGAACATGCGTCTAGAGCGTGTGGCGTTTGTTTTTTTCCACCAGGTTGAACAATGAAGTTTTAGAAGAATGACGTGTTTGTCTGAAATATTGTTTCAAATTAGGAAATTCTTTTTGGGCAACTTTTCTAATGTTGCAACGAGCCCATGGGAGGATTGACGGGGTCGCACGCAATGCCACGAGTGGTACCAACATTTCAAATCGGGAAGAATATTCACCAAAGCGGATGCTAAATCTAGCCGACCTTTCCTGTCGATGGAGGAAGATCACATTGAAAAAGTGCATGCTGTGATTTGTGGAAATCGTCGCCTAACTGTCCGTGAAGTTTCCGAAGAGGTAAGAATCTGTAACTGTTCGTGCAACATACGAATAAAATGCTGACAGATTAATAAAATGCAACACAGTGCATCAGCAGTTTGTTTTCTTTTAAAATCATCTTACGCGAACTTTTACAGATTCTTACCTCTTCGGAAACTTTACAGACAGTCAGACGACAATTTACACGAATCACAGGATTTCTAAAACCTTCATTGTTCAACTTGGGAAAAAATGCCAAGTGCACTAGACACACGTTCACTCCCGCACGTGTAGTTCAAAAACTAACCAACGTGGGTTGATGCATTTTTTATACAAACGGTCAAGGTCACTGCTACATAACATTTCAGTCAGGGCACTCTAAACGTCTCAATGGCGCGCTGTTTCAAAAGTTCGATTTCTTTATGGACAGACCCCGTATATCTAACATCTAGGAAATATATAACATATTATTAATAGATTAAATGTGACTTTAATATTTAACATTTATTTATTTAACATCTAAGGAATATATTACATATTATTAATACATTAAATGTGACTTTAATATTCAACATTTATTTAAATAACATCTAGGGAGTATATAACATATTATTAATAAATTAAATGTGACTTTAACATCCAACATTTATTTATCTAACCTCTAGGAAATATATAACATATTATTAATAAATTAAATGTGACTTTAATATCCAACATGTATGTTCTTTATACATTAGTCAATTTATTGAAAATATTACTTTTTTTATGACTATAAATTAAATTTTTATTAAAAATCATCTAAATAGCAATTTATGACATCTAGATGCAATCAAAAACATGTATATTTAGATGACAAACATCTAAATTGGCAACACTTGGCAAGGGACGTAACTCTGCAACCTCTATATTGTCAACATTGAGCAAGGGACGTAACTAACATTTCCGTATGTCAGTCAATGACGTCGATCGATGCTAGAAATGCTATCGCTTCTAAAAAATCCTTAAGAACGTCATCATTAAGAAAGACATCGGTTAAAATAGGAGCCTGACCCAGAGCAATGACTAGCAAGCTTGTATAGCAAATCATTTACAAATATAATGAGTTCGATCCCTACTTAGAGAGTAGCATTGCAAGACCATAACATCTTAGAACCAAATAAACATGATGCAAATCAAAAATGTAAATAATTTAAAGATATACTTGTAAAATCAACGATGAGAATGAAGGCTAACAATCTGAAGGTGCGAGTGGTCTAACAGTTAACGGTATTGAGTATTGAATCAGCAAACCGAATTCAAACTCTGGATGTGATCGTTTGCATTCACTTCGTACTAATTCCTTGGGAAAGGTATGAATCCACGTCTTCCCCCAACTAGAGGTATTTTGGGCGTCGGACTATCATCCCGGCCCAGTAGGAATCCACAGTTGCTACAAACACTGATTGGGTCTCTATAAATGTAGCGCGACACGGGGGCAACTGAGCTATGCCTAGAGCTAACAATCCCCAGAGCTATCTATTGTCATTTAAACAGCAAATAAGGACAACTATAGATTTTGATCTGTGAGATCCTAGTCAAATATAGCATCCGCCATCGATTAGTTTTCCTAATCTCTTTGGCAAAACAATCAGATATTCAATTCTGAGGAAACCCCACAATCACGAATCGTGTGTATCTTGTGCGCCACACCAAACTTGAGTAAGGGACATTCATTACGGTGGGCTCTAATACCAAATCCTTTTGCCTTGGGCAAAATCGATTCAAATAATCACACCAGGTATAGCTATCGGGTTTCGAATTCGATTCTTCGCTGCACACGACGAAGATCTGTGGATGGAAACCTCGGGTGACCTTTAAGCGTCTGTGCGATTTATCTTCGGCAGATGTTTATTGGAAACCGTCAAGCAAAACTGTCAACATAGGTTTCTTGAGTTTATAAGTGGTTCTGGCTTTCCGGGTATCTATGTATGTTTTGCGCGTACAGGCCGCACTAATGGAGCTAGAGGGCTGAACATTTCAACATTTACTGCTTATTATGTCTACAGAAAGCATTTCTTTTGCTTTTTGAAAATTCCCCAAAATAGGTTTCAGTGGGGGGGGGGGGCAATTTACAATGTAAGTTCATGCTAAATTAGTCCCTTAGTTTGTGTCCGGTAGCGTTCGTGCTTGTTTTGTTTTTTAATTTGGCATTTTAGTGATGCAACAAAAGACCAGAGAAGTGACTCATTCATTAATCACAACTTTTTTCCAATTTTTTAATCGATCATCCCCAACACAGCGTTCTCCCCAAAAGCATTCACTCCTTATTATATCTAGAAAAAACATTTTTTTAAACTCTCCCAAAAATAGGTTTTTATGGCGGGGGGGGGGGGGGTTCAATTTACAATGTAAGTTTATGCTAAATTGGTCCATTAGTTTGTGTCCGCCAGCATTCACGCTTGTTTTTTGAAAATTCGGATTTCTTTAGTAATCACCACCCAACAAAAGGCGAGATAAGTAACTTATTCGTTGAACTCCCCTTTTTCTTAATTGATCACCCCCAACACAGCGTGACGGCTTCTATTGAGTGACTAACCAGACCTGCCTATTTATTGTGTTTATATATTCCATATTTACTCCAGTGGAAACTTAAATCAAATGAAGTACCGTATATGCCAGAATATAAAATTAATGGTTTATAAGGTTATTTTGGGGGACGGCCGCCCCCTATAACTCATCCAAGCCCCATAAATGTCCAAATCGAGCTTCGATAGTCGGCCTCATATTCATAATTCAGCGCATAGGGCTTGGTTTATTATTTTCATAGTTTTCTTTTTATTTAAATTAAATAACCGTCTTATATACCGGCGTAGACAGTAACAGATAATAACAGCAACAGAAAAGAAAGATGATTTTAAAATTCTCTTTCACATAAGTAAAACACATAAATATAGACAAATATAAGTAAGAAAGAAAGATGAGACACGAATGCATAGACAGAAAGAAATGAAGAAAAGAAAGAAGAGAAAAGAAAAGGGGAAGAGTAAACAAATGAACAAAGAAAAGAAAGGAAAGAAAAAGCATCAAAGGAAATAAATAAACAAAAAGAAAAGAAAAGAAAGGAGAGAAGAGAGAAAGAAGGGGAAAAGAAACAAAGAAGAGAAATGGAGGAGGGAAACAAAAAAAAAAAGAAAGCAAAGGAAATTAAGAGAAAAATTGCTATAACGGACTAATTGAGAGGAGGGAGTTGTTTTTAAAGCCAAAAGTTCGTTATACCCGATGTCTTCCCGTGTTAGGTAAATCAGTAGTAACTTCGGTAGTTCGCAGTATTTAACGAACATCGCTTGGTAAATAATAAGAAAGTTCGTTATGGTCCACGTGTTTGCCACATTTATTGAACTGTGTTAAATAAATCCGAAATCAGTTTAAATGGATCCACGTGTTCGTTAAAGCCGAAATCCGTTATATCGAGGTTCGTTATAGCGAAGGTTTACTGTAATACATTTATTTTCAAGTTACTGGAATTGCAAAACTGAGAGTCAAAATGCCAGTCGTTATCACAAGAAAGCAGCGTGTTTAATTTGTTTGATTTCTCTAACGATTCATAGAGACCCAATCATTGTTTGTAGTAATTGTGGATTTTTACTTGGCTTAGGCTCTAGCCCGACGCCTAAGATACCTCTAGCTAGGAGGAGAAGGGGATTCATACCTTTCCCAAGGGAATTAGTGCGAATAGAACGCGGTATGCCGATTCAATTCTCTGTTAAGCTTTAGGCCACCCGCACCTTCAGATTGTCAGACGTTATGCTTATCGTTGATTTTACAAGTATTTTAAATTATTTGCATTCATGACACGCATGATGTGTATTGGTTTCTAAGATTGTGTTATGGTCTTGCAATGATACTCTCTAATAATGCCCATTAAAGAATTCAGGCTTCCTTGGCGCCATTCAATGCGTTCTTTTTTCGAATATGGTAGTTTTAACAGTTTGCGGTGGTGTAATAAACAGCATACTTCTTCTTAAAATCATTTCCATCTGTTGATAGCACTAAACATTCCGGTAATCTATTCCATAGTCCTACCACTCTATAGCTAAAAAAGAATTTTCTGATATTCCATCTACTTCTTTTTGCTTCTACCGTATATGAGCGGCCTCTCTGTCCCTTGTACATCTAGTAGAAATACATCAGGGTTTACTACTTCTAAACCACGCATAACCTTAAACATTTCTATTAAGTCTCCGTGACCCCTCCTATTAGTTTCTAACGATGTTAACCCTAGAACCTTTAGCCTATCCTCATGGCTCATACTTTTTAATTCAAATACTAACTTATTTGCTCGTCTCTTAAACAATGTTTATGTCCCAATCAATTAGTGATGATATTCTTTTAAAGGCAGCTTGCTGGGTTTCCCACTTCATCATTAATGTGGCTATTCAAAGTAATCACAATTTCATCAAAGACAGAGAATAATTGGTGATTTAGACCAGTGTTTTCTAAACTTTTTCAGTGACATTCATCCTCGAGTCTTTATCACAAAATTTCATTCACCCTTAGTTCGGACTAATTACCTCGTATGTGTTGTTTTATTTAATCACAACGTTCCGTACATATACCCCGCACACATATTGTGTTCAACTCGATCAGCAAACCGAGTATAGGCTTTAATAGCTTGTGGGAGCAATTAACCGGAGAGTTAGGATAGCTGACGAAGTTCAACGAGCTCATCAGAAGTTCACGGCTTCAGTGCAGAGGTCAGGAAAGACAGTCCCCAGAACACACAGGCACAGTCACCGGATGTTACATGTATAAGCGGAGAAGCGCATGCCTCCTCAGAGCACGATTCAAGAACACTACAGACACCCGAAGAAGACCGGAGAGAACGTGGCCGAAACGTTATGATAAAACAATAGATAAGTCCGAACCACGCGACAATGATTTCGAATTAAGTTTTAAGAATTTATGAATACAAGAAATAAACTTTGCCAAGCATGACTTAAGGAGTTAAACAAATCGCTGGAATGAATAAGCGCTTGGAAGATTTGGAAATGTAGAATGCGGAGTCCAAACTTGATTCAATTCAAAAGCGTTAATTTAATTTGATCAAAACAAGGATGAAATGTAGAATTCGGAACCCTTTAACTACATAAAAGAACATTGTGAAGAAATAGTATCACAACATTTTAAAAACATATTAATTAAATTAACTTTTAATTACGGTGTAACCTGAAAATTTGCGATTTTGACTTGAATCAATTTTCGGGTCCAGATTCTACATTTGATCAGGAGATTTTCTTGAATTATCTGAGTTCAATCAATGATGCTTCTGGCCAATCTTCTGATAGCATAGACGATCGATTTCCTTGTGAGATCATCTGTGTTAAGGTCAGAGTTCTGAGAGGACTGGTAGAATCTGAAGACAACACGAGGTCGATGAATCAGATAACTGTATTAACAGATTGCGATGATTAGATGGGTTTAGAATTCGCTGTAACTAAGAGGATATGAATTGATATAAACTGATTGCGTTTTGAATGGAATCCAGATGTAGAATAATTAAGTGTGTTGGCGGTTTTTCCTGAAATTAAACTCTCTTTGCTGTCTTGATTCATCTTGGATACAAGTAAGGGCGAATAAATAATTTTTGACGAATCGTTTCAGCTGAGGAGATTTAGATATTCATGGAAAGAGCTACGCCTGTTGTATAGAGTTTCTAAAGCGTATGATAATGAGAAATTTGGCACAAGGGAGGGTTTTTACACGTGGCAGGATGGTTTTCCTTTCTGTTTACCGGATAAACAGGATTAGGTTTTGTGAGCTAAATTCAGCAGACAAGAGTGTCATCCGATCTTGGACATGCGATTTCACGTCATAATGGTTTTTTTCTTCATTTTTGTGTTAGAGGAAAGTAAATATTTTTTAATATATTCACGTTTGGCACTCTCTATGGTACTTTCATTTGAGCCAATAATGGGTTTTAAATGCTCTGTCTTTACATATCAGCGAGGTGCGCGTGGCCCAACTGTTAACGGCACGGAGAATGGGATCGTCGAACCGATTTCAAACACCGACTTCTACTTCCCTTAGGAAAGGCATGAATCCACTTCTCATCCCGATAAGTGGGGGTGAAGGCGGCCTTTTGGCTAAGATCAAAGTGGAGTATCTGTTCTGTTAAACCGCCATGGCCTCGAAGTTCAGAGAACCGCCGCCCTTCGGGGGTCCTTGTGGCATGCGCGGGTATCGTCCTGGGAGAAGTTGCACAGGATATCTTGGCCAGCTGGTCGGGAGGCGATCACCATTAGCATGCTCACGATTCGTCCTGAGAAGCTTTGGGGATCTCCACCCCCTCCCACCCGCTTATCCCGGTCCTCGTGGCATTTGTCTCAGTGAAAGGGATTTGGGATCCCCCCCCCTCAAGTCTCTAGTCGCGGGGACATGGGATCCCCCTCTCCCTCCCCCAACTGAATTCGAGGGTCGATGTGCCGTTAAACAAAACAAACAAACTTCTCATCCCCCTAGATATGGGCAGTTGGAGACCATCGGCCTTGTAAGTTAGCCCGTGTTGTCCGTCGGGTTCGCACACCGGTCCCATGAACAACCAACAATTGACGCAAACAATGATTTGTCTCCAGAACAGATAACAGATAAACTGGCTTCGACTTTAGAACACAATTCCTCTGTGGGACAGAACTAGTAAATCTTGGTCCATTAATGAGACCAAAGAAATACTGTTCACACGTCAAATGGAATCCCTTCGACCATCAAAGGCTGCCTTAGAGCAACACATCCGAAGAGCAGCACTACAAGGAGGCTATTGCTGGGGTTCTGCTACCGAGAGACATTATCATCTACCGTCACCTGGTGACTGTGGATGGAATTATGCTGAAAACATCGCAGCCCTTCTGTACAAACCTCACTCAAGCCAGTGTGCTTCTTGTCTAGAACTTATGCACTGTAGATGCAGGAATCTGTGCACAAACTGCACATTCCCTACTTTAATGTAATATATATTGCACATGAAACGTGTGGTTGCAAATGACTTTAATGACTTCTTAATATTATGTCCTCCAAGACAATATATCTGAAAACCATGTGATTCTGACAATGATAATGGATCGTTTATTTATAACTCAATACTTACAGAATCTAAAGTTAAAACACTTTATATCACCTAGATAACAAAGCATGGTACTGATTCTAGATTAAGTACTACCGATAGTCCTCCCTTGTGTTAGTTTAAATGAACATGCTCATAATTATTATCATCATTTGAACTAAATACTTTGTCCTGATTGTGTTTTGTTGTCAATACAGATGCAATTAAAATATCTTGAAGTATTTATCAAACCTAAATACTGAAAGACTATTTACGAAGGCTTATTGGCTTGCTGCTAGGTTGAAAATATTGACTAGCAGCCGCTGCTAAGGAAAATCCGTTTCAGATTGGCTCCACATGTGAAATTGTTCAGAACACTAAGCCAGGTTTCATGCTTTTATCATGAAATGAGCAATTCCGACCAAATTCTGCACCGCTCGCCTGGAGTAGTAATTGCTTGCGACTGTAATACGCTAACCATTTCTCTGTGACAGGTTATACTTGGTATTAGTTGGGGAAAATAGAATAGTAAAATAATGAGTTGGGAAACTACAGGATATCTGCCAAAAAGAAATCAACATTTAAAAGGTAAACAACTCTTTAAAAGAAACATTGTACTTGCCTCCCTTAAATGTACAGTCATTTGATTGGTTGATACGCTTAGCTGTGTTCTCAGCTAAGCGTATCAGATGACTGTAAATCTAAGGGAAGCAATTTGAAATTTAATTAAAAGTTTACGCTTAAATATGAACGTTGATTTCACACATCGCATGTGCGGTGACAGTCTCTTATAAAGACAAACGATGTTTAATTTTCAAGTCCAAAACACAAAACAGCATTATTCAGTATATGTGTCGGATTATTGTCTTCAGCTTTGTGTTTTTTAACACAACATTTCAACAGATCCATTTGTCGAACTTTGAGTATTATCTGATGTTATGAAATGAAGTATTTTCATTATTCCTTCTATTTTGAGACTTTTATCTTCATATTTATTGTATTTAACACGACGTTTTACCTAATATATTCTTAGGCCTACCTGTATTGTCTGATTTCTGAGATAAAGTATTTTCATTATTCCTTCTATTTTAATACTTTTATATTCATCTTTGCTGTATTTAACACGATGGTTTACCTAATATATTCTTAGGCCTTCATGTATTGTCAGAGGTTCTGGGAAGTATTTTCATTATTCCATCGATTTTGTTTAGCTATTTCTTTCTCCTTCATTTTTGCTGCATTTAACACAATGTTTCACCTGATATATTGTTAGGCCTTCATGTATTGTCTGAAGTTCTGAGATAAAGTATTTTCATTATTCCATCGATGATTTAGTCTTCGTCCTTTTTAAACAGAGCCTTTTGACCGATACATTCAGAAACATCATTCATCATCTGAAGTTCCAAGATAGAATATGTTCATTATTTCATTCGTCCATTTTCCTCGTTGCTATTTCCAGTTTCTATACTTTCATATGAAGGTTATTCTCCTATGCACGTAAGAACACTAGAAATACTTCACGTACCGTTAATAGATAGAAACCAATATTGGATCTGGGAATAACAATGTATATTTGAAAGAAAATAGAATCACTATGGTATTGGAAGATTTGGTAAGTAATGTGTATATGCTAGTGAGGTAAGTAAGCAGGTATGAACAAGTCTGTAATAATAAAAATAATAATAATGATAATAATAATAATAATATAACTGCGAATCGATGCTTTTATCTTACAATAGATAACTTGTAATATATTATCGTAATGGACGAGGGCCTTTATCTTGTAATGGTTAACTATTGCTCTTCGTCACCTTAAGTTTATGGGTTAATGCAGACTTTTTCTATAAAGATTTCCAACTTCTGCTACCGACGCTAATCTGGTAATACTATTCATGTCTGAAACAGCCATCCATCAGAAACTAATTGGACAGTTTCTAGTATGCGATGGCATGCTGAGACTCCCCAAAGAAAAAAAATATATATAAGTATAATTTATTTTTGTTTTATTATAGCCTGATTGTCAAAGTGATACATGTTTTTTTTTTTTATACCTTGTATAATTGCACATTGATCTCAGTAAATCTCTGGTTTCTGATGTTTTTAAGATGTTATGTTTCTCTTTATTTTTTGTCTTTATTTCATGATTTTGTTTTGCACATGAAAGAGTAAGCCATAAAACCTGATCATTATTAACTTGCCAATCGTTTGATATACTGATGAAAAATATCGATAATTGGTATATCAAAGTAATCGGATTCCATTTATTGCTCCTAGGATAACACGATATTTTATTGTTATAGGCACCCCCGGTTCGCGTTAAAATATTTTATGGAATATTAATCTAGCTCCAAAACAGCTAGATCTAGCTATACATATATCTAAATTGATCGCGGCTCGGTTATAACGCGGTTTTGCCCGTATCAAAGTAAACTCTCGTTGTACTCATTTTAATGGCACGATTTAATGACACGTTCGTTCTAACGGCACTTTTGTTTCATATTCTAGTAAGACTATAAGTCGGGGATTAGTGTGCAGCAACAGCACATCGTGATTTCAGTATATGATTTAAAAAAATAAAATTATTAAACCCTTAAAATAATGCTGCCCAACGTAACATGGGGCTGTAGACTGTGAAAGGGTAATGACAAGTCATTTGTGTCTGTACTTTTTGGTTTCTCATTAATAATACACTTCGTATAAATCCCATGCGTTATAACGGTGAATTCGTTATGACGGCACTCTTAAATCAACGAGGGTGCCGTAATAACGAGGGTCTACTGAACTAGCATAGAACACGTAAAAACCAACGGAATGTTTTACGTATGTATCGGCACTTCTGCCTAAGATCAGAGTGTTGCCACGTGGCACATTTGCCTAGGATATGAGTGTAGTGTCTGTACGCACATTGAAAAGAGTTACACACATGAACACACATACACA
>VCCN01004032.1:1127311-1138849 GCA_006491835.1 Architeuthis dux | reverse complement strand
TTTATATCTATTTACTAAAGTGCTCAATCATGAATGAATCAGACAAATGAGTGGATGATACAGAAATTTCCCGGGTATATATAGGCAGTTTTGGAAGTGTGGGTGGGTGGCTGGGTAGTAAGACTGGGTAGGGGTCAGACAGCTGCTGGTTGTAACTGTAGAAATATGTGGGTCACGTCCCCGGGGAACTGGTCATAGTGGTCCGGAGGGTCAACTTTGTCTGGCTGATCGAAAAAATATGTCTATGTAGGAGGTTGTTGATTGATTTTCTAAGGAGTGTCGGCCGAGAAATTTAGGGATGATATATTATCATACTGGTTGCTGGGTGTCTGTTAAAATTAAGTGTGTTTTAATTAATGTGAATGTTGATATTTATCTTTGAGTTTCGTTGGTATTAAAAGGTGTTTCAAATGTTGTTAATATTATATTTGCTTTAGTTGATATACCAATTATTTGCTTTAGTTGATATACCAAATAGGTTATAATTAGTATAGCATTTGTATTTATGCTATTGATAGTAAGTTAGTTATAAGTTTAGTAGATGTAGGTTAGTGATTCAATGTAAAAGTGGTTATAATTATGTAAAACGTTCCAAAGTTATGAAGTTATGAAATTCGAGATCTTTCAACCAGCATTGGTTATTTTCAAGAATGAGTTGGCTAACTTAGTTTCATAAGCAGACTGTGGTATTTTTGTTTAGCTTTTTAAAAACGTGTTGCTGTTGTCTAGAACTTTGTCTAATTTTGGAACGTTTTTACATAATTTTGAGCTTGTCATTAAACAACTTGTCCGCAAAGAAAAATTGACACAGCAGTTAAACAGACAAAGTGTGTCCATTAATTTTAGTAATATATGTTTAAATGAAGAATTGCTGCTTGTTTTTAAATATATATACTTATATATTTTTCCTTAAATTACAATTCTTGTCTTTAAGCAGCTTGTCCGCAAACAAGAAAAAACTAACAAAGAAATCTAACTGTGTCTGTTGTTTTTAATAATATATGTTTGAAATATATATCAGCAGCCATTATAAGTCCATTTATTTTCACACCCCTCCATTACGAGCGTGATTGTGCTAACCTCCGCCATGTCTTACTGGCAAACCTTTCTCTCCACCCTGTGTCTGGTCTTTTCCTACTGCGTTTATTGTCCCACGGCCATTAATCGGTTAGCCTTTTGCACCATCTGTTGGCGTTTCTCCTCGCTATCACCATTTTTGTTGCTTAATTACTTGTACGATATCATTCACCCTGGTCCTCTCTCGGATCCATGTTGATCTTTTCTACCGCGAGTTATTCCTAACATTGCTCTTTCCATTGCTCTCTGTGCTATTCTGAGTTTATTTTCGAGTGGTTTTGTAAGTTTCAAGATTTCGCACCCGTACGCCATAGCTGGTATTATGCATTGATTGCATACTTGACGTTTTAAGCATACTGGCAATTTACTTTCCAGTATGTCTCTATGTATACCAAATGCTTTCCAACCAATCTTCTAGCCACGGATACGTGCTACAATGCACATAAAGGCCGTACTTCCTTCTTCTAATAGAGGAAACCCCCATACCCTTATTTATTTCGCTACAATGCGTTTTTACAATCTTCAAAAAGGATGGCAGCAAAAGCGTGTTTGAAGCATAAATATTCTACTGCTGGCACGTGACCCGTAGTGAGCCAACACTTTTGTTTATGTATTTGGCAACATTAGATTATGGCAGATGATTTATCTTTTGAACCAAGGGTGTAAACATATTTCTAAAAATGGTTGCCGATCTTAGCGAGTTTGAAGCACTGAATGAACTCATCAACGAACCTGTTATTTATAAAGCCAGATATGGAAGCATATGCGACTGTTGTGAATGATGGATGAGTCAACGTATCTGGATCTGAAGCTAATAACTTGGATATTACAGTGTCGCCTATAAATGAGTACACACCTATCACTTTTTAATAGAAAGTTAATTGTCTTCTAAACCAAACATAGCAGGATTTTATTATTTCTAGTGGAACATTATACAATCAAAATGGATCCTATCAGGTATTATTTATGACCAAACTCTACAGCATTGAAAA
This sequence comes from Architeuthis dux, assembly GCA_006491835.1. NCBI lineage: Eukaryota > Metazoa > Mollusca > Cephalopoda > Oegopsida > Architeuthidae > Architeuthis > Architeuthis dux. Next base: position 1,136,780 of record VCCN01004032.1, on the reverse strand, counting down.
ATATGAATATGTTACAGTCCAAAAATGAGTACACCCCTACGAAAGAAAGTTTGGTCATAAATAGTACCTGATAATGTTTGTTTTGATTGTGTAATGTACCACTAGAAATAATAAAATCCTGCTAGGTTTGGTTTATAAGGGAATTAAGGGTGTGCCCATTCATGGACAACACTGTATATGTTTAAAGAAGAGAGAGAAAAAGAGACAGAGCATACAATGAATTATAGAGAGTGAAAGAAAGGGAAAGGGAAATGGAAAGCGAGGGTGAAAAGGGAAAGACAGAGTGAAAGAGAGAATGAGTGAAAGAGATAGAGAAAGACAGGGAGAGAGAGAGAGCGAGAGAAATATAAAAGAAAGAGATAGAAAGATGGAGAGAAAAAGAGTGAGTGAGCTAGATAGAGAGAAAGAGTGAGAGATATAGAGAAATATATTTTTAAAAGAGAGAGAGAAAGAAAGAGTTGATCCACGAGACCCACACTGGATGGCTTCGAACAGTCCAAAAACGAGCACACCCCCACGAAAAAATATTCAATGCTATAGAGTTTGGTCATAAATAATATCTGATAATATCTGTTTTGATTGTGTAATATTCCACTAGAAATAATAAAATCCTTCTATGTTTGGTTTAGAAGAGAATTAGGGGTGTATTCGTGTATTGGCGACACTGTAAGCTTGGAGACGATAAGTGAAGGCGCTTGAAGAATCGTTCCTAATACAATTTTTCAGGTTCCCTCACCTAATCATGGCCGAACAATAACGACAACTTACAGAATGATCTATATTCCAAATAAACAAATTGGTAACCCCTACGTATGCGTGGTCAAATTTCGCCTGGCTATCAAATAGTTACCCCGAATGTGAATGGCTGTAAAATGGCTACCTCGATTGTAAAATGTTTTAAAATGGTTACCCCGAATGTGAATTGTAACGTTCCACACATTCGCCCACTTGATCTTAAAAACGGCGCGCATAAGTTGGGCGCTGTTTTTAACATCCAGTGGGCGAGTGTGTGCGAAAACCATGAAAGAAAAACAGAAGTTAATACATGAATTATAATGGGTAATCCACACACTTGCCCACTCAATGTTAAAAACGGCGCACAACTTTTGCGAGCCGTTTTGAACATCGAATGGGCGAATGTGTGGAACTTTAGAATTTACAACCGGGGTAGCCATTTTATAACCATTTACAAGCGTGGTAGCCATGTTATAGCCATTGTATAGCCAACCGAAATTTGGCCACGTAGGGATTACCAAACAAATCATAATCATTCCCAAATGAGCAAATTCAGTTTCTCGTATTTCCGTTTCTGAGCGTTTAATAAAATAGCATCACTAGGGTTGGCTCTACCCAGTCCGGTAGTTCATGGCGTCACCTCCATGGAACTTACCTATACCAGAACATACAGAATACTTAGTAATGTTTTCTTTTGTCTACTACTGTTACTTGTAAATCGCAATTTCCATATATTAATGAATGTAATGTGAATAGCAGTGACATAAACAACTACCAACATTAGAATTGCACTTTTCAATTAAAATAACATACGTACAGCGTAAATTAATTCATATTTATATAGTTTCATATGGTTAAGTGCAAATTCCGTAAGAAAACCATACTATTCGTAGAAAAAAATGTTTAAGAACTAAACCAAAATTATATTCGTATTAACGTTAAACTTTAATGATAAATATTAACGTTGAAATAATTATAAATATAAGTTATTTATTAATTCTATCATAGAATAATATTTGATAAATATAGTTTTAAATTGCTGAAATGGAAAATTATTTTGTAAAATATTTCTATATTAAATTACAACATTATCAGTTACAACATTATTAGTTACAACATTACTAGTTACAGCATTACTAGTTACAACATTATTAATTATACCAGTATTAGTTACAGCATTACTAGTTACAACATTACTAGTTACATCATTACTAGTTACAACATTATTAGTTATAACAGTCTTAGTTACAACATTACTAGTTACAACATTACTAGTTACAACATTATCAGTTACATCCTTATTAGTTATAACAGTATTAGTTACAACATTACTAGTTACAACATTATCAGTTACAACATTATTAGTTATAGCAGTATTAGTTATAACAGTATTAGTTACAACATTATTAGTTATAACATTATTAGTTACAACATTATTAGTTACAACATTACTAGTTACAGCATTACTAGTTACAACATTATTAGTTATAACAGTATTAGTTACAACATTATTAGTTATAACATTATTAGTTACAACATTATTAGTTATAACAGTATTAGTTATAACAGTATTAGTTACAACATTACTAGTTAAAACATTATTAGTTATAACATTATTAGTTACAACATCACTAGTTACAACATTACTAGTTACAACATTATTAGTAACTGAGTGGAAGCCTTTTTAGATTTTTCTCCTTATTGTCCTTTAATTATTATTCCATTCTCAAAACGTTCTTGATATAGGTTCACAAATATTAATCAGACCGGGTGCATTTCCTGAACGGATTGCACCACAGCTTAGCCACACCCAAAGCCTTAATGAAAGCACACAGAATTACTAGCGAAAAATAATAATACAATTTAATACAGCATTATGGTTACATTGTAAATGAAACGTCTCGGCTAAAACATTAAAAAATTAACTTTTTTCAAAACTGTACGTAAGCGCAGTAAACGGAATTAAGACGGCATTAACTCTTTATAGGGCACCACTAAAATATTTTAGATATCAAAACAACCTTTTTGTATGTTAAACTAGACCTAATTACAAGATATTTTCAGTTGCAAGTTTTCTGAAATTGTTTTATTTATGGGGGCAAACCCTCTCTGATGAAGTAATCATATATGGTGCCTCGCCCCAAAAGTGACCAAAAATATTTTAAAATTAAGTAGAAAGTTAAATAAAACATTGAATTAAAGAATAACATTCAATATAATGAATAGATACAACAAAATTGATATTGACAAAGAAAATAACACCTCCGGGTTGATTTGAAAATGTTATTGTGCGGGCCACAAACAGGCTAATTTAATGGGGTGTGGTATGCCTCAAAACAGTCCCTGTCTTTGTTCAAGCACAAGTGTACTTTGAAAAGCTTGCAGACCACATTGGTGCGGATTATATTGTCTTTGTGGCTACAATATTTGCATGTGGCTGACGGGTCCTCAGGTGATCATATATAGTCACTTTCCCCATAAAGAGTTAACAGCGCAGAGACATGCCATTTTCTATAGTAACAGTACTATGTTTGTAATTTGCAAGCAATACTTAATTTAGATCCTTCTCATCTGTCCCCACCCCCGGAATCAAGAACCGAATTTTAAATGAGTTGCGCTTTCTATGAGCCAGTCTTCTTCGGAAACATTTTGTAAATCAATCTTTAAAGTTCCGTTGTTGGACATTCACCAAGTAAGTGTAAATCATGGGGGTTGATGGGCCTCACCCTAACAAGCTGGCCCATGTCGTGTTGGTATTGGGGAAAAGATGGATACATGCCTTTGCCAAGAGCTTTAGTGCAAAATGAACGCAAACAGTCGGAGTTTGTACTCGGCTCATTGATCCCGTTCGCCGTCCCGTTAACCACCCGCACCTCCTTCGATATAAGCCAAAATCGATTGCTGGATCAGGTTTGGCGAGCGTGAATAACGTATTATAACAATTTAACATTTGCTAACATAAAATATACAACAGGTGAGGCATAAGAAATATCGACCTGAAGACCAAAACTCCATAGATAATCGATTTGATTAGTTGCATCAATCGAGATTATATTTGTGTCTGTCTGCGACATCATCGGAAAACTTCAACAACATAAATAAAACATATCGACTTTACATAATCGGTGAAAATCCATAAGAGTTTCTTTAGCTTAGATTTCGTAAAACTTTGAGGGGAACGTCTCGACGAAACCACTCTGAACAAGTATCCTAATCCATTATTATTAATTCTGGCTAATATTTGTCTTCATCTTAATTTTGAGTTACCTTTTCTATTGCAACTTAACTCAGACCGTCTACCTGCAAACTGAGGAAGTCCTTCTCAGTTTGCAGGTAGAAGGCCTGAGTTAAGTTGCAATAAAAAAGGTAACGACAAATTAAGATGAAGACAAATATTAGCCTGAAAATCAGCATTCGAATGCTTTTGATATTCAGTCAGCTTAACTTAATAAGACATACAGCCAAAAAAGAGTAAATGGTAGTAAGAAGATTGTGTTGTGCCAATTTTCGTTTTAAGTAGAGAGGGCTGGCCTGCCTTGAAAATAAGCATTCGAAATCATGACGTTTTCCATGGGCTTGAACACCGCTCTCTGGCAGCGGTAGAAAATACGTAGTTATCTCAGACATTTAGCAGACTCTATAGTGAGCTCAGTTTAATCTGGCCACAGTAGTGATGATTCATCTCGCTACCCTAGCAAACTGGTCCGCGAGACGAGTTTGATAACCATCGCTCTACAACTCTTTTTTCCTTGAGCATAAAACAGCGCCATATATTAAAGAAAGGGATAGGTGTTAGATAGGTGTCAGATATATCCTCAAAGCCATAAGCAAATTTAAATATCAATGCGGATGACATGTTGCAAGGATATCGGACAACTGCTGAACATCACGATTCACAACATGGATTCCTCGAGACCATGGGCGAAATTATGGCCGGCAAAAAATAAGATGGCGTGATGAACTGGACATGTTCAGAATATTTCTGGAACTGTGGCGCTCAAAAGCAAAAACATTGGCAAGCTGGATGATTTAGACAAGAGAAGGTATTGGCGCCGTGACGCCCAGGAACGAGAGAACTGGCGGATCTTGTGGAAGGTCTATGTCCAACGACGGACGTTTAAACGCTGACGATGATGAAGGCAGGCTTTGACATATAATTAACGCTGTTGATTTATTCCAAGACTAAGAGCAATACTGATTCTAGAACTATTCTATGGTATCTAGACGAAGCCAAGCATTACTTTCCTGTTCCTGTTCGAAGCCATCCAGTGTGGGTCTAGTGGATCAACTCTTTCTTTCTCTTTCTCTCTTTCCTTTATATATTTCTCTATATCTCTCACTCTTCCTCTCTATCGCGCTCACTCACTCATTTTCTCTCCATCTATCTATCTCTTTCTTTTATATTTCTTTTATATTTCTCTCTCGTTCCCTCTCTCTGTTTTTCTCTATCTCTCTCACCCATTCTCCATTTCTCTCATTCATTCTCTGTTTCTTTCACTCATTCTCTCTTTCACTGTCTCCTTCCCTTTTTCACTCTCTCTTTCCCCTTTTCACTCTTTCTTTCCCTCTCTATAATTCATTCTATTCACAGTCTCTGTCTTTATTTCTCTTCTCTGTATCCTTCTCTTATTTAAACATATACAGTGTCGCCCATAAATGAGCACACCTTTGATTTTCTTATAAACCAAACATAGCAGGATTCTATTATTTCTAATGGAACATTACACAATCAAAACAAATCTTATCAGGTATTATTTGTGACCAAACTCTTTTTCGTAGAGGTGTACTCAGTTTTGGACTTTAACATATTCATATGTTTTCAATACTGTAGAGTTTGGTCATAAATAATACCTGATAATATCTATTTTGATTGTGTTCCACTAGAAATAATAAAACCCTGCTATGATTAACTTTCTACTAGAAAATGGTAGGAGTCTACTTATTTATAGGCAACGCTGTAGCCAATCAAACGTCAAGATTGAAATGTCGGATGGAAGAAAATTTGCTTCCATTTTGACACTTTTTCTTTTGGTTGTCTTCTTTTACTTTTTCTTATCTGTTTACGTATGTATTTATATATTTACATATAATGACTCCCTGAGCATCTCAATACATAATATTATAATAGTCAACCTTTAAAAATACATACAAATACATTACCAAATATATTTGGCAGACCTACCAAGTCTCCCGCATTTTGAAACCAAGTGCTGCTCCCCACTCCCCCGCATGCAATAAATTTGTACGAATAAATTTGTACGAATCTCCGGCAGAGAAAACAATATGTCTGTAAAAGATTTTTCTCTCCTATTTGCAGACCTACCAAGTCTCCCGCATTTTGTTGATTATCTTGGTTTAGAGGTATGTTAGCTGTTAGCTGTTCTAGAGCTTCTAGAATTGGAAATATTCTTATTCCCATTCTCATTCTTAATCCTCATTCTTATTCCCATTCGTATTCTAATTCCTATTCTTATTCTTATTCTCATTTTCATTCTCATCTTATATAATTCTCATTCTCATTCTTTATCTCATTCTTATTCTTATTCTTTATCGACGTCATTCTCAATTCTTCTTCTCGGCTTCTGTTTCTTCTTTTTTTCCCCGTCGTCATTCGCAATTCTTTTTTTTCTTCCACATCGTCATACTCAATCTTCTTCGTCATCTTTTCCTTCTGTTTATTCCTCCATCACCATTCTCAATTTCTTACTGTTCTTACTTTTTTTTTATTCTTCTTCCTCGTCATTATTCTCTATTCTCCTTTTTCTTTCTTGTTGTCATTCGCAATTCTTGTTCTTTTCTTCTCTTCCTTCTTCTTTCTCGTCCTCATTCTCAATTCTTCTTCTTTTCCTCTTTCTTCTTCTTTCTTATCCTCATTCTCAATTCTCCTTTTGTTTCTTTCTTCCTTCTTCTTTCTCCTCCTCATCCTCAATTCTTGTTCTTGTTCTTCTTGTTCTTGTTCTTCTTCCTCAATTCTTCTTCTTTTCCCTCTTTATCTTAATTTCTCCCCTTCTAGATTTCAAATAGTCTTTCTGTCAATCCTTGCTTACATGGTCCTAAAATACAGAAGGACACAAATTAAAATTAAAAATCTCCCTTGATGACTAAAACTGACTAAAACCGCTCAGATATGCAAATCATACGAAGTCAGCATAACCATTAATTTAACCTTTTTTTTTCTTTAATGAATTTCCTTATTTATTTGTATCTTTTTCCGACATTTTTAACATCAAGTGGGCGGGTGTGTGGAATCTTCACACTCACAACCACCAGATCGATGTTAAAAATGGAAAAAAATAAAAAATAAATAACACTTTAAACCAAATCATTAAAAAGCAAAAAAGACTTTAAAGCGTAAAACCTTTAGCTATAAAGTTAGCTACAAATGGAAAATCTAGCCAATTTTAGCAATTTTAAAGCCAGTCTTATTCTACCGTATTTTGTGACCATGTAAACAAGGATTAGCCTGTTTTTCTTTTTCAAGTCTTCGTCAATTGACAGGTATTGTACTGATGATATATTTGACAGCAAGAGATTATTTGACTTCATTGTATTTTATTCATTCTTTTGACGGAGGGATGGTACAACTTGACAGGATGACAGGATGCATTATCTTTTCCCCGACTTCCCATAGCCGAAAGGATTAAATGGACCATTTTTTAAAAACCTGATCCCTTTAGGATATAATTCCTCTCTTGCAAACCTTCTGTTCCCCTCAAACAAAAGAGAGAGAAACATCGAGCAATCGATATGTAACAGAAAAAAAAATGCTTTCCTGTTTTTTTCCATTGTCAATGCTTTCATATATTCTAAAAAAGTCTTATCTTTTTGCTTCTGGCTTTGAAGTGAGATATTTTATTCAGGCTGCAAACAACGCCTCCCTGTTTGACAGTTCTGAAAAAAGAAAGCTCAGGAACCGAGCAGGCATTTCCGACTCGTCTATCACAAGCAATATTCGCATTTGCGACTTGAGTGCTAATGTCCATTATACGCGAAAAGCTTCTGACAGGACCGGACCATCCATTAGGCGACACTAGACGGTCACATAAAAGCGCAAGGGTCCTTGGGGCACTATAGTCGCTAGAATAAAACTGGGGGTGGGGGACAAACCTTTTCGTAAATCTTAAGACTTGCTTGGGGGGCATGAAACTCTTGCGCCGGTCCTGCTTCTGAATTCCCAAAAGATTTATCGAAAAAAGCTAAAAAGTTTCGATGTAAAATCTCCAACTTAATTCAATATTTCCCAAACTCATGATTGGAAAATCTTTTACTATATAAAGGTAATCAAAATGGTAGTAGAGTCCGGTGCAAAAAAAAAAACAGGTCTGGGTAGTCATTCAATAAAAAAACCGTCACGTGACCAACGTTTTCTGGCAGCATTCCTTGTTAGGGGTGATCAATTACAAAATTGGAATAAGGGGTGATCAATGATTAGTCGCCCTGATAAACACAACGTGGGGAGGGGTGCACGACCCTCACGGGTACCATCTGTCGTACAGCCCTAAAACAAGTGAACACACTTAATATAATAATTATAACTTGAGTGTGCTTGTGCTTGATCAGCACCGCTGGGGAACCATTGGTAGAAATACTGTTTTGTTTTTAAATCCCCGAAACAGTTCCATGGCAAACAACTGATGATCCCTGCAAGACAATTTGACTTATAGTATCTAATTCCGTGTAAAACATAAATCCCTTTGAACGTCTCTCATTAACAGTTATTAGGGAATAATTGACTTAGATGACAAATAATGAAATAAACAGAATATTAACCCAGACCCATTTCTACTTGAAGGAACATTATGTGGGATTCTGGGTAGGCAAATTGACACACAGTAACGTGACTGCACCAGAATGTTCATTAGATGTCACTTAGTACACTTCATGAGTTAAAATCAAAGATAACATATCATATTATATAAGAGACTATGCAGATCAATTAAATTGTATGTGACACCGATATCACAGTGGGTTCTTTTGGGTTAAATCAAATTTCTGTATGTAAGAGTTAAGTTAAGACTTTCAGTAGTAGCATCTTAAATGCCTTAAGACTGTAAGACTTATATAAATATAACCTTCTTTTTCAGCAACATCTTTAGTGTTTAAAGCTGCTAAACTTTCCAGACTATATATAATATATATATATAACATTGGAGTGATTTAATGTGTTGACGTTTAATAAATCTTGACCTTAATATCACGGGTCGCATAAACAGCTAATATCAGAATTCCATTAAGCAGGCATTACTTTTGATTTGCTTTGTATTGTCTAAGGAAAAAACGTCGAAGCTTCGTATCTTTATTGTATCTGGTCGTGGATAACTGTAGCTAAAAGTTCAGACTATGAATCATTTAATTAATCTAGAGCAATAACGTTCACCTGAACCCTGCTGTGATCGCACCGATGAGTTTTGTGAGCGGAAATGTGTCGAGGGTTTGAAGAAAATTAGGTCTGACGGGCGGAATATGCACTTTTAATGTTTCCTGGCCATTGTCTCTGGGAAAAGGAGAGATCACTGTTTTCTTCCACCGGTTTCTCTTATTTGCCTTGCGATCTTTCTATCACCCCCCACACACACCGGACACACACTACACACAGTTACAGATACACGCATACACGTACACATGCATACACACTTACATATGCATACACACTTTCACCGATACACCTACACATACACACGCATATATATGTTATGTATATTGTGTATTTAGGCAGTAATCCTTCATTAATGCA
>VCCN01004032.1:1102274-1117213 GCA_006491835.1 Architeuthis dux | reverse complement strand
TACATCAGTCACGTGTTTACATCCGTCACTTGTTTACATCCGTAACTTGGTTACATCCTTTACGAAGTCTTTCTGTCTTTCCGTCTGTCTGTCCACACGATATCTCCAAAAGTACTCAATGCATTCAATGAAATGTTCTGGAAGGGTGGTCAATAGGATACGAGAGGAGTGATTAAATGTGCGGGCGGATCCAGGAATATTTTTTGATTGAGAGATATTTTTCCATTTTTCCCCCATACATTTACGTTTACCCTCCTGTCTGTTCAATGAAAAGATTGTAGAAGGATGGGAATGAAGTGATAACATCTTTGGGCGGATCCATGCACAATTACTATCTGTGAAGAGAAAGAAAGAGGAATTGGACTGATCAGCATCGAAAATTGTTTATCAAAGAACTCGAAGACTACACACGGCAGAGTAAAAGTAAAAAAAAACAAAACTGCCACAAACCTGAAAAAGGACAACAACATTTGGATCCGAAAAGTAAAAAACTAGAAACCAAATATGGGGGGAAAGGACTCCATGGAGAATTCAAGATACAGCTAGCTAGTGACCTTACACTGGCTACGGCATCAGCCGTCCCTGGCTGGGCTTCCCATATCACGTTTTTCTTGTCCCGGCTTGCGATATCTGAAAAGAGACATGGAGACGACAAACACCCGAGGCGGCGTCACTCACTTCATTATTCTTGCTTATGGCACCAGGCATTCTCAAACTGTTATCCATCTAGGTACTGACCAGGCCCGCCGTTGCTTAACTACGGTGAGAGTACGAGAACTAATGTATCCAACCTGATTTGATTCAAGAGACAAACGCAATTATTTACAGACGAAATGATCAAAATTTGTTTTCGCAGGAAACCTGAAAAGTGAAACGGAGGCAATATAAAAACAGCTCCGAACAATTGAGTTATAAAGAAATGCGTCAAACAAAATAGCAGATCATTATTAATCATTTTTGATTACTACTTACCTTTATCTAAATTCTTCCGTTGTTAACTTAATGAAGCCTGAAGAGAGTGGACGTATGTGCGTTAGCTGATCTAAAAAAACGCCAGCGCAGGCCAAGGGAGAGAAAAACACATGGCTATCCTTGTAGAAGTCAAAGATTATTAATAATGATTTGTAATACATCTAATAAATACAGATAATAACATAGCGAATGTCGCATATTAGGAGATAGAATTGAAACTGAAAATCCTAAACAAATATAGCCAAATAGAAAGCAAATATAGACAAATATAGCCAAAGATAATTATACATAATTATACATTATACAAATCTTGACAAATACCAACAAATGTAGCCAATATTGATAGGTATAGGAGGTACAGAGTTGGCCTAAATGTCAACGGCAAGAAAATTGAAATCAGCGAACCGAGTTCAAATTCCAGCTCAGACATGAATCCACTTCGCGGCCCCTAGCTATGTGCAAGATAGCAGGGAAGAGCAATTCAGCTCTGTAAGGCAATCAATCTACGAGGAGGCTACACTGAATAAAAAATCTACAGCTTGGCAGTCGCCTTGGTCGTCTTGGTTAGTTGAGCTACTGAGGAAGGGTACCAATCCAGTGCAGGCGAGAGGAGAAAACACATGGCTGCCTTTATCAGAAGAACATAAATGTGCGAAAAGGTCTGGGCCGCACGGTTAGGTTCAACGGTCAACTTTGAACCTGCAGAAGTTAGACAGACCATCTGCTTCTGATCCTTGCAAGCGAGGAATAGGTCAACAACCACAGCAACAACAAACAAGATAGCAAACAAGTTGGAACCTTATAGTCAATAGACGATAATGGTGCAGTACTGTGCAAGGACATCATATAAAAAGACTATTATTATTTGCTGGTGCTCACTCCATTTGGATTATACGGTGGGTCGTACTTTTTTAGACTACACATGGTGGCTGGAATACCTATCATATAACAAGGTTGCCACTAAGATACATTCTACGTATCAACTAGCTATGTGCAAGATACTTGTTTAATTATACTTATGTATATGTCAAAGGCATGGAAAATGAAACCGGCGTACTGAGTTCAAATTCCAGCTCAGACATGAATCCACTTCGCGGCCCCTAGCTATGTGACACAGCAAATCAGATTACATTTTATAACGACGGTGAAAATATCCAAGTGTACTATTTTGTATAATATTAGGGAAATCTTCGAAGTGACTTTGTAGTTTATTTAGCCTTTTATTGCTTGTGCGGTCAACCAACTTTCTAGTCATTATTTGAGAGACTTCGGAAAAACTCAGAAGCAAAGGAAATTGGTCCCAACGAACATTGGTCAGCGTTTGAACATTTGTCTTTCTATTCTTTATCGACACAGAAAAAAAAGTCCTCTTTGAACAAATTAGTCGCTGGTGATAAAATATATGTCCAGGTCCGGAAAATCATAGCTAGGGCCAGGGCAACCCTCAACATCTAAAACTAAAAGGAATTTTCTAGGGAAAGATTCTTCTCTGGGCTTGGTGGGATTGAAACGGAATTCTCCCTACCAATTTCTAGAACCTGGACAAACTGATACTGTGCAACGTTACAGTGAGCAATTGGCTCGTTTGAACGATATATTGGGCCATTTTCATGGGAAGGGTGTTTTTTCTACAACGTGTTGCAAATCTGACACATCAAATGATCATGGAGCTGAGTTAGGAAGTTCTTCCACATTCGGCCTTTTATTCGGTTCTGTCACTTTCATATTATCAATCGTTTTGCTCCATGCAACACTACTTCAGACAAGTAGTTGCAACAGCTTCAACATATCGACAAATTCCTTGCAGGTCTTCGAGTTAAAACCAGAATCGGTCTTTTATAGTGGAATAAACGGTTTACGTAAAAGGTGGCCTAAGGTCTTAGAAAGCCAGGGAACATCATTTGATGACTGAATATTGATGCTATGAATTTATATGAATAAAAGATCTTATAAAACTGTTATCGAAACTTGTGTATCAACGTAATAAAACCTTTGAAATTACAGCTTTCAATTGAACATCCATTGTTCATATAAATTACAAAACCATTAGTGGTCCCAGTTCAGTAATTGATAGTCATTATAATAATTGATTGTAATTATAATATTAATTACTAATTGATGGTAGGTATTACTGCTTGGCAGTGATTATTCATTTCGGAGTGACTGATCCCTTTTAACTAAGAACAATGTTTCTTTACTTCATTAGAAGAATCTGCCACGAGCATTTGATAAAATTAATTTTAAAAGCATAACATTCTATTCAACCGATTTCCTTGTGGCATTATACTCATTATACTGTAATTATAATCATTATTTTGCACAGAAGTGTGCCTAATTAATTTATTGAAGTCCATTAGCGTATCAATCATAAATGAAAGGGGGGGTAGGGAAGCCACACATCATAGTTACTTATGTTTTCGGAAGCGCAACACAACTCACCGGCAAACGTATTTATCTATCTATCAATCTATCTATCTGTAACGTGGTGATTCAATTCATTAGGTTTATTACTATTTGACTCCATTGGTATTGCTTTAAACTTAACACTATCACGTTAACATTTAATACCAACTTAAAATACTTAGTTGTGAAAGGAACGTAACAATATTATTATTATTATTAGTAGTAGTAGTAGTAGTAGTAGTAGTAGTAGTAGCAGCAGCTATGACCGAAGGGCCATTTACTTAAGACTGAATGATGCTGATTTTGTAAGCATGGAAGGGCGTGAACGTATCCCTTAGTATATTTTACTGTCTCTTTCTGTAATCGTATAAGAAATAATGTTGCATGAAACAACCGAATAAAAAGAAGATTCTAATAAGTCTGCTATACAATAACAAAGACTATACATATAAAATCCAAATATGCAAATGAGTATGTGTGTATGGTTGTAAGATGTTTAGTTGTCTGTAGTGTCTGCTAGCTGAGATCATACAACTCATAACGAACTGGTCCACATGAGATAGATTGGATAACAAATAATAGAATTAAAAGGTGGGAAAATGAGACGTTCCGATATCAAAGGATTACACTGAAAAAGGTGTCTGTCAACGTTGCGCTGACGGACGACTTCTTTGATATGGCCGACACAGTGAAAAAGAAAGCATCAAAGAGACTGTCTGTCTCAGCCTCTTTGATGTTGCCCACAATGAGCAAACAGTTGGAAGTGGGAAGCAAATTGCTAGATACTTGGAGATATCTCTGGCCAAAAACTCGTTAAAATGGCCAAATGCAATTACTCTCAGCACATACTAAAAAAAAGAACGTCAAAATGGCTCAAATTTTAAATATGGCCAAACCAAAAAGTTAATATCTGAATGAATGAATGCTTTTTAAAAGTTTAAAAGTTATATTTTTAATAAAATAAGTTTCTTTCCATGACTTCTGTTCGTATCGCACGGTATCAGTGGTGACTTTTCTTAAGTTGAGATTTTCAAAAATTAGGATACTTGAATTAATAAAAAGGAATTACTTAATAAAATCGCTTTTGGCTCCTTGTTGCCGATCCATACATACACAACCGTCATTTTTGACGGGTTTATGCTAGTTTATTAATATTGCAAATATAAAATTGTTACATTCAGCTGAAAGATTAGGTTGTTAGTTAAAAGGTTAAATGTCCGTATGGGAAAAAAGTAAGAGAATATGTTTAGTTCTCTGAAGTGTGCATTCGGCTTAGAATGTTTGGAAGTTACGCTGTTCGATGGGAAAAGTTCATTGATGGGAGTACTGGTGGACAGATAACTTTGGTTCTCGGAATATTGAAAACGTGGGTGTTCTTAAGAAATATATGTACGTTAAGTGGTTTCAATTGATGACCGGAGTGTATAGGTGAAAAGATACATAGGTGTGTCCGTTACAATGGTCACACTGATTTAATTTAATTTTTATTAACTATATAAATATATTTAGACTAATAAATATAATTTGAAATAAACAAATAAATGTAGTTGTAACAAATTAGAGTATTTCTTTTTAAGTTGGTCCAAAGTACCACTGTTATCAGTGTGATCAACGAATTTGTTCCATCGAACAATTTAACTTCCAAACATTCTAAGCCGAATGAACATTCTTCTATAGAACTTCAGAGAACTAAACTCATTTAGTGAGGCTGACAAAAGTTGCTTCCTTGTTTCGAAGTTGTGTTGAGAAGAAAGAATGAATACTTGAAATGGCCATATGTTTGCGTATTTAGTCGTGCACGAAAAATGTATCGTTTGTATGAATGCATCCGTGAATATGGGTCTGCGCTCGCCGGTGTGTGTAGGGGTCAGCCTTCGTTTCTGACAAGCAGAACACGAAGAATTCAGCAAAGTGAGTACATTAGTTTTAAGAAGAAATTCGTTTATCTGTAGGCTGGCCTGTATATATCTATCTACATCTGGCCTGTATATATCTATCTACATCTGTTCATATATATATATGTATCTATCTATTGTTAAACTCTAAGACAAAGTCAGGAGCTTTTACTTTCCTACCGTAACAAGAATAGGAACAATCCTCACCAAAACCTTCGGTGATGTGAACTCAAGACCTAGTGATCGCTAGCCTGGTGTCATACTGATTGAGCCAAGTCGTAGGTACTGCGACAATTATTCATACACATACGCATGGGCTTATTTCATTCTAATAAATAAATATAGAAAAAAGTTTTTTTTAAATTTATTATATATACAATGCAAAGGGTTTTGTACGTCTGTCTATCTAAGTTTTCCATATCTATCTATCTATTTAAGTCTGTTCATATATATATCTATTTATCTGTCTGTTTATATCTATCTATCTTAATCTGTTCATATCTGTCTGTGTATATCTATATCTCTATCTATATATCTATCTATATATCGATCGATCTATCGATCGATCTATCGATCGATCTATCTATGCCATCTTCTATCAGTTATCTCTGTGTGCCTTCGCCATGTTACTTTATCCAAAGCCAGGGATATTTCTGCGTGAGTGCGCTAAACGCCAACGGCGGCGTGGGGGCCGACAGACTTTCAGGTGGGTAAACTATTTATCATCTGACATATCCTATCACTATTGATATTAATTGACGCCAGGTAAATAGGAATAACAGCTTATTGTACGCAGTGTACTCGGCGAGGAGCCAACATTCAGGCCCCAAAAGTGATTCACGTCTGACGTGGTTAACACTCTAAGCGCCTGTACGTCTCCAACTCTGTTTTCCTGAGAACAATGACTTCTGCTTGAGTCGTGCCAAGCAAAATAAAACAAAACGACAAACCTTGTTCAGAATTCCTGATATCGCATACATTTATTTAAAGGCGTGATGTGATTGGAAAGAGCCATGCTAAGAACGTCTGAAGGACAAAAGTCGGACCGCAAGAGTGATATTCAGTATCAGTTCGACCACAAAACACCTGCTGCTCGTTTGGAAGCGGTTCTCCATGTATATGTTCTCACATATGGAAATTATCATATTTCAGAAACCGTCAACCAAAACTGTCAACATAGTCAATATAGGTTTCTTCAGTTTTTAAGTGATTCTGTCTGGCTGGCTGTGTATGTATGTGTCACGCGTACAGGTCACATCAAACGTTTACTCCTTATTAAGTCTAGAAAAAAACATTTTGTTGTGCTTTTTTTAATATTCCCCATTAGAAAGATTTTAGGTTAAGTTCAATTTACAATGTAAGTTTATGCTAAATTGATTTGTGTCCAGCAATGTTTGTGCTTGTTTTTTTGTTTTTTTAAATTCGGACTTTTTAGTGATACAACAATAGGCGGGAGAAGTAACTTATTTATTGATCACCTGACAAAAAATAAGATGTCGTGACGATTTAGACAGGTTCAGGAGATATTGGCGCCGCGACGCCCACGATCGAGAGTTCTGGTGAATCTTGAGGAAGGTCCATGTCCAACGACGGACGTTAAAAGGTTGATGATTTGCTGGATTCAAGCTGGAATGTTGGCGGAAGTCACTTTATTCTTGTGGGCCACATCATTTCTTTGCCATGAGTTGGTTGTTTTCAACAACTTATTAAAAAGAAACGTTGAGTGATTTAAATTCCACAGAAGTGTAGTCATTAAGGTTCCAACTCCAATTGCAGACACAGAAATCTTTAAATTAGGAGAAAAATAAGAAAAAAAAGCCTGACAAAAAACAACTTTTTAAAGAAAAGTTTAAAAGATCCACCCCACAAAAACATATTGATATTTGATTACCAAACAGGAAAAAAAATGAGATATGCATAAATATTTCGATATTTATACACATTACACTCAGGGAATACATTACATATCCAAATATTAAAAGTAGTTATGTTTTCATTACCTGAATTATTCGTATGAGTATTCTAATATGTGCTATTTTTAACGCAACGTTTCGACTAATGCGTTCACCGGCCTTCTTCGGGTGTATGTTGCTTCTTATAATTGTTAGATTGTGCTCAACCTTTTCATCTTTCCTTTTTGGGGAAATCCAAGCCACTGCCTTGGCTAGGTGAATTTTCTAATTCGAACTTCTAGGTTTCGTATTGCAATATACATTCAGTTAATGACAATACGAAATTCATACAATACGAGGAAGTCTGGAGAGTAGACCGGCCGTGATTTTGTGGCTAAATCAACAAAGATAAGGAAAATAGACCAAATATTTGTGGAACTAGGGCTGTGTCCGTTCGAAAGGTATATGTTTTGAAGAGGCCGGATTTGATGGTGTGCCTGCCATAATTGTCATATAAATATGAATTTCGGTTACTTCTCTTCAGTGTTGCCAATTTAGATATTTGATATCTAAATTTAGATAATTCTAAAGAGCGGAATTCAGGGGGGATAATAAATAAAACTATGAAAGATCTATTAATCTTTAATGTTTTATATAATGTTATTAGATTTCCCGAGAACCGCTGATCCAAATAACTTCAACACCGACACTGCATTGCCTTGTGAGCTGAATAATATATCTGGCGAATGTTAACTGTGTACAGTGCAGAGTTATCTAGTAATCACGGTGCATTCGCACAGGCAGAGATTTATTTAATTCTATTTAGATAATGAGAATAAGACTTCTCAGTCCTTTAGGCAACAAGGAAGACCGGAGAGTGCACAGATTGAAACGTTGTGGTTTCGGCAACATTCACATGAATAGTCCAAATAATTAGTAGAATAATGGCAACAAGCTGGACTCGTGAAAATTTAATCGATGTTGATAACTAAGATATCATCATTACTCTCGCATATGTATTGCCATTAAGATATATAATTCTGTTGAAGTAATTTATTACATATGAATTGTACCTATATCAACTATAATAACATGTAAAGGCAAATGAAACTAATATATCTATTGTTATTATTATCACTGATTACTTTTGCTATACGTCTATATTCATGTGGTCTACTACTACAATTCCTGGAATATATTATAGAACTACTACACGTTCCATGTTCATTCAGCTTTTTGTTTTACTTCGCACCAAATAAACAAATCACAGATATTGCAGAAAATGTTTGTTTAATAGCTGAACATTCTGGCTTCATGAAATATACCTCAAGCAATTGTTTTCTGTCATATCTCTGATTTGTTCATTTGATATCAAGTAAAAAGAGCTGTGTGTGTGGTGATTCCATAATTTTTGCCAGGGGTTGTACTTTTAAGACTTTAGACTTGTAAGGGAGGGTTAATGAATGAATGATAGTTACAGTGAAGGTTGAGTCGCCTTTGCTCCCACTCAAGCATAATCACTCTCTTTTAGTATTACCTTTGTTAATTAAATTGCATTTAGAAGAGAAAGTATAAACATATGAGGAGAATCAATAATCAGACAGCCTAACGATCGTATAAACACAAACAAGCAGAATAATAGTGTAACAATTAATCTCAAAACCTTAGACACCAGATTACCTTATTTAGTAATTAAATGCTGCTGAGACTAAAGTACTTGTTTTGATCATCTCATTTATATAGTCGTAAATCGTCAGCTTAAGGGTTTGAGGACGTATCTTTGTGTTGCTATAATCATTTGTTGAGATGGATGTAATGTATTTCTTCTGTGGTTAACTAAACGCGTGGAAACATTATCTTTCCGCGTGACATTTATTCAATTTAGATTACATCAATATATGTTCGAAATTAATTCAAATGTGCCCGTCCTTTCACATACACTCGCTTTTTATCTTTGGAAATCATTTAGTTGGAGAATCGTTCATTAAGGATATCTAAATGATATTAAGCTTAGCCCAGTCCGATGAAAAGATAATTTAGTTAGTTTAATAAAGAGTAGGAGGAGAGAGGGAAGAAATGAAAGTTGTATAATTTGATAAGCGCATGAGAAGGCAAAGGAGAGAAAAGAAACTTTGGTAGTTTACTGAGGGATAAGACTATTTTCGCATATGAAACTAATCTATGGTTATTTTCTATAGTTTTGAGAAGGGTCATTAACATTCAAATAGTTATTTTCTATAGTTTTGAGAAGGGCCATTAACATTCAAATAGTTTTTCGGACGATTGAACTCCTTTTTGTTTGTGTCGTTAACACGACGTTTCGTCCGATCCAATCTTCAGCCTTCTTCAGGTGTAATATCCGAATGTGATGGGGTTAGTCGGACAAGTGCAGAGTTCAACCCGACGTGGCTTCCGCTGCTCAACAGACCCAAACCCGAGACAAGACAAGGGTTTGGGACACCCGAATCCTACGTTATAGGAGTTACCTCCTTTGAAATTAAGAGACTTCTGTTTGCCCCATCACATTAGGATATTACACCTGAAGAAGGCCGAAGAATGGATCGACTGAAACGTCGTGTTAACAACACAACATCAGGAGTGAAATCGTCCGAAGAACTATTTGAATGTTAATGACCCTTCTCGAAACTATAGAAAATAACCATAGATTAGTTTCATATGCGTAAATCGTTTTACCCCCTCAGTAAACTACCAACGTTTCTTTTCTCTTCTCTTCCAGGGCAGAGGCATGAGACAATAGTTAATCTTAGTTTTCAGCATCCGTTTACCAAGGGTCCAACTTGTGTCGGATGTGTATGCTTTAGCAATGGAGCTGTTAATCTTACTTACGTGTTTTTACTGATGACCGTGAAGCACGATACAGATACAAATACCATTTAGTTTGCGTGCATGGATTTCATGCTGTAAATTTACTTTCGTGATAAAAACAAATCGAGTGCCATGATTACTGGGTACACTTAAACAAGAAACCTCCTGCCAGAGTGTTCGTGATCGTTTTCTATCACGTATTTCAAGTACTGTTTTTGAAGCCAAGGAACACAATAAAATGAAATTCGTTCTGCCAAGAGAAAGAAAGCAGCTTATCTTATTTAGAAGAACATTCCACTCTATGATGAATAACACCGCGCGACGCGATTTTTGTTCCTGGGTAGTGAGTGTTATTTTCTGATTGCTTATGTGTAAAAAGTATAGAAAATGACTATTATTCCCCTCAAACTTTGCTTTCATGACCAGGACTTACTTTATGGGATTAGAAATATGCAACTTTGCTAGTTGTCCAATTGAAAATAAGTAGATTTCAAATTATCACTCTCCTGTTCACAAAAGTAAAGTTTTAAGGGAATAATTGATATTTCTATACTTTCTCTATACTTTTTAGACATATTCAATCAGAAAATAACACCAATGAACAAAAGAAAGGTAAAAAAAGAAAGTGGCACACTGTAATATTAATGATTTGGGGTCATAATCCTGTCATATTCACGATTGTTGAAATTACGAAAGATCAGAATCCATAAAGGTTGAAATCCCGCAAACTATAATCACCAAAGCTCAATATGAAAATATAATTCAGGAAAAAATAAGTTCTTAAAAGACATTTATTTACAGTTATAAAAACCGACTGTATTCTACAACACAATAGATCTTCCTTACTGTATTCTACAACGCAATAGATATTCCTTACTGTATTCTACAACACAATAGATCTTCCTTACTGTATTCCCTACAAAAATGGAATACAATACAATAAGGTTTAGGTTAGGCTGTTTTTTGTTAAGTAAATATGTTTTTTATGTTTTTCAATACATCCGTTTTTATAACTGTAAATAAATGTCTTTTAAGAACTTATTTAATCTAATTTAATCGATCTCTATAAACAACCAGAGCACCTACCTCTATTATTTAGCCTTTTCCAATGGAAATAGCGATTTTCTGGATTTCAGCCTTACGGGATTTTGATCTTTCGGGGTTATGGTTTTTCGGGGCTTTAGCTTTTAGAGATTCTGATCTTTTGGAATTTCAACATTCAGGGTTATAGCGTTTTGGATTGGGTTTTTCGGGATTATGACCGGCACCGAATATTAATACTTAAGATTTTGTCTCTGGTTTTAGGTCGGCCAACTTGATGTTTGAGGAAAACCTTTATAGGCACTGGTTTGGTGATACTTGAGTTTAATTGCAGAAATATATATGCGGGAGTAATGATTACATCTAAGTTGTCAGCACCCGTGGAATTTCCACGGGTTCAGCCAGTTTTCATTATTCTATGAAATATACAAACGTGTATTTTTATCTTTGTTTGTATCCAATGCTTTCGGCCGATACTATCTCTGGTCTTTATAGTATTGTCTAAAATCCAGAAGTTAATTATTTTAATCGTTCCACAAGTTATTTGTATTAGTGTCTTCATCTTTGTTGTTCTTTATCCGATTGTTTTTGGCCGATAGGTTCTTCAGGCTTCCTTGAATGTGTATATTTCATTCAGTGGTCATTATTTATATGACGCTACCTGTAACCTCTTCAGTATGTTTTCGTTACTTGAATCTCGTAGACCTGAGGATGGTTGAAGAATTTATCGGTCGAAAATCTGTTATAAAAGCTTATCTTTTGTTCATTATCTGTGGAAATGGCCTTGACTAGAGGAAATAGCCTGCTGTCTGTTTTGTGGAATGTCCAGGAAGCAAAAGTCGAATGAACGAGTCGTCGACAGGTGTAGACAAGGTGGAGCGTCAGTGACCCGTATGTGGAGCGTTAGCAACCCGGATGTGTCAAGCTTTTGGCTATAAGAGGCCAGGCGGCGACGATTCGTCAGTCCGTTCTAGGCTTGCCAACCGAATCCACGTCGCAGTTGTACTTGGAGTTGTACTGTGAATTACGTTGTAGCGGCTCAGATTTTGTGACAGTGGTGATAGCTTACCGGTGATAAGCGAAGAAGTGTCCCTTGAAGGAATCGTTCTGGTGCTGCAACATTGACGTACCGTTTGACTTATTGCATCGAGCTGTTTCGGTGTTTTTCCCCACTCCCTTGGAACCTACATTATCAAACAAATTAAAACGCCAGTTTGACACGTCGGATGCTCTATTTCCGTCGTACCTTGACGAATTATTGGTGTTCAATCTGATAGATATTATTGCAGGAATTTCTGATGAATATATTATACTATTAATACAAGATGTATACTTTTTAGAGCCTCTGTATGACTTAGACTCTTAGTATTACCTCTGACCAAATCAATAATTATTGATCTATCAACACTGCCTGAAAACCTGTCCAATAGATGATCCGATTTCCTGCCTCTAGAAATGACTTGAACCGAAAGAAATATGAGAGTATCAAATTCCTCCATTTTATGTTCTACGGTTCCTCTGGGGCGTCTGTCTCACAGTCAGTAATCACGTTAAATATGCAGAGATCAAGTCTAATAATACTGAGTTCAGCGTTTATTACCAGTAAGGATCGTAAACCCTGGCCAAGGGGTTAGGACTTCTTGATCTGTAAATGTTATGAGGTGTCACATATAATGGACGAGAATTCTCAAGGAACTTGGAAGAGAAATTAACGTAATGCATTTCATCATTCATTATTTCTCTCCCTCCCCCACTCACTCTCACCTTCTTGCTACCTGTACCTGTTTCTCTATACTGCTGTATTTTCTTTCTTTCTTTCTTTCTTTCGTTTTCTTCACTGCGTTACTTTCTGTCTTTCTGTTTTTCTTTTTCTCTCTTTTTTCTTTTATTCTTTCTTTTTTTCTTTTTCTCTCTTTTTTTCTTTTATTCTTTCTTTTTCTCATTTTTTCTGTCATTCTTTTATTTCTTTTTCTCTGTTTTTTCTTTTATTCTTTCTTTTTTTCTTTTTCTC
The DNA here is from genome assembly GCA_006491835.1 of Architeuthis dux. Lineage (NCBI taxonomy): Eukaryota > Metazoa > Mollusca > Cephalopoda > Oegopsida > Architeuthidae > Architeuthis > Architeuthis dux. The sequence continues at coordinate 1,104,173 of VCCN01004032.1, read as the reverse complement.
TCTTTTTTCTTTTATTCTTTCTTTTTGTCATTTTTTCTTTCATTCTTTTTTTCTTTTTCTCTCTTTTTTCTTTTATTCTTTCTTTTTTTCTTTTTTCTCTCTTTTTTCTTTTATTCTTTCTTTTTTCTTTTTCTCTCTTTTTTTCTTTTATTCTTTCTTTTTCTTTTTCTCATTTTTTTCTTTCATTCTTTTTTTCTTTTCTCTCTTTCATTCTTTCTTTCTTTTTTCTTTTTCTCTCTTATTTCTTTCTTTCTCGTCTTATTGGTTTGGCTAAAAGGTTCGATCTGTTTTGGTCGCTTTACCGCATTAGAACGGTTTAGTTTTAACCCTTTATGGAACAAGTGACTATATAAGATCACCTGAGAACCCGTCAACCACATGCAAATATTGTAGCCACAAAGGCAACATAATCCACACCAATGTGGTCTGCAAGCATTGCAAAGTACACTTTGTGCTTGAAACTGTTTTGAGGCATACCATCCACCATTAAATTAGCCTGCTTCTGGCCTGCACAATCAAATTTAAAATTCAACCCGGAGGTGTTATTATTTGTTGTTAATATCAATTGTTTTGTATCATTATATTGAATGCTATTCTTTAATTCTATGTTTTATTTAGCTTTCCACTTTAATTTTTAATTTTTTTATATTTTCCATTTTTGGTCACTTTTTGGGCGAGGCACCACGTATGATCACTTCATCAGAGGGGTTTTTCCCCATATAAACAAAAGAATTTCAGAAAAATGGTGCCTCACACAGAAATCGACCAAAAATGGAAAATAGAACAGTTTCAAGCACAAGTGTATTTTGCAAAGCTTGCAAACCACATTGGTGCAGATTATTACAATATTTGCATGTGGACGACGGGTCCACGGGTGATCATATATAGTCACTTGACCCATAAAGGGGTACATAAACTTAATGCCGAGAATACAAAATATCATTAATTTTTACTTAATAAGCCGAACTTTTTACGTTACCCTGTACTAATATTTCTTCCTGTTTCAATCGATTTCTTTCTTTTTCTTCGTTTCATTCTATCATTTCCATGAAATACATTACGAAAACTTCTCTTCCAAGTTCTGTGAGAATTCTCGTCTATAAGTGACACCTCATACATTTTAGATATACATATGATTTGAACCCCAGGCCAGAGACTTTATTTATTCGAAGAGCAATAAATAAATAAATACATCGATAAATACTACTATTGCGTAACGTGCAGACAATTAGCAGATGCAGGAAGTCTCGTTTATAGCGTATATCCGTTTATTCTCGTCGCTTGTACCCTGCAAGCGAAATACAGTAAGACATAGTAGTTTCCATAATACAAACATGTAAACATTTCGTCCACCGGGGGAGAATACGGTTGTATAGAGATGGGGGGTGGCTAAGGAAACTATTTGGTCATGCCTAATCAGGCACAGCACGAGTTCGAGACACACGCGTGCTGCTAAACCTTCTCCAACTGACTCGACCGGCTAATTCCCTCTGACTGACTTGACTCATAAATGCAGGTATATTTAAGCGTGCCGTTTGCATAGCTAGCCTGTTCCTTTTCGTCTCTACTTCCGCTAATTATATTTATCTATAATGTGTCGTTGATCAGCGATTACTTGTTTTTCAAAACATGTTTTTATCAACGTGTCATTCCTAACTCGTGTCTGTCCGTTTGCCGCCACTCAAAATCTTAATCTGTTTTTGAATGACCTTCCTATTTACTAATTCGCGGCATGTGGTCTTTACGTAAGATTCAAGACGACCAAAAGCTGGCGCCAACATCGATGTGTTTCAGACGCACTAATGACTAAATCAGGGCGTCAATCTTGTATTCTGGGGCCGAAATCTCTCCGTGTCATTTGATCTATGACCCGCCGTCCACCGAGGGTCTCTCTAACGT
>VCCN01004032.1:860180-873756 GCA_006491835.1 Architeuthis dux | reverse complement strand
ATCGAGTGATCTAGTTTTTGGAACTTTCATCAAAGAAAAACAGAAGTTAATACATAAATTATACTCAATGTTGAAAGCGGTGTACAAAACATCGAGTGAGCGTGTGTGTGTAACTTTACAATTCATAATCCGGGTAGCCATTTTATAGCTATTTACAAGTGTGGTAGTCATTTTATAGCCATTTTATAGCCAACCAAAATTTGGCAGCATATCAGTAGAGCTTAACCGCATTCATAAGTCACATTCAAGATCATCATTCGTCAAAATGTTATACAAAACAAAGAAACTACTCAGAATAATTCTTAGATCTTGCTGCATCGCAAAGTATAGAACCTGAAGGTAATGTTCAATTTTATGGTGGTTAATTGAAAAAGCTTTTTGGTTGGCTATAAAATGGCTATAAAATGGCTACCCTGATTATAAATTGTAAAGTTCCATGCCACACAATTGCTCATTCGATGTTAAAAACCTTTGTGTGCCGTTTTTGACATCGAGTGAGCGAGTGTGTGGAACTTCACAATTTTCAATCGGGGTAGCCATTTTATAGCCAACCGATATTTTCCGGCCAAGTTCGAGCCAACAGAAGCGCTACTGTGATACAAATTGCAGACAGCGGCATCTTTCAGCAGAACAACACAGCCACACTGCACGAGTTGTAAGATAATGGTTCCAGGGATATCAAGAAGACTGTGTTGACCATGCCATCAAACACCCCTGTCCCAATCACGTTGTGCACTCATAGGATGTGTCTGTATTGCAGAACCCCCGCCAGAGCTGCCAATGAGATCTTAAGGAATCTCTCATCAGGCTCACAAAAAACTCAGATTCAAAAGAAAAAGCTCAGATCATAAGAATATCAAGTTTAAATATAAATATAAATTATAACTGTATTTTACTATGGTAGAGGTAATTTGATATTGTGGAAATGAAAGATTGAGAAAAGCGTGTTACGTTTCAAACATATTTAGTGGCATTAAGATAAGCCTTTATACAGTTCGCCGAGTTTCATTCGGCATCTTCAGAAGCTCTTCTGCAGTGCAGAAAACACATGTCTGTGTGAAATGTGCACTGAGATGGGAAAAACAGAGAGCGTGTTGGTTGTAGGAGAGTGTGGGGGTGTTAAGTGTGTTGGTCAACTTTGGATCATATCCTTGTTATCTGTGTTCCCAGTATGGGGTATCAGGAGATTTTCCTTAGTTAGTGTGTGGGGGGGTGTATGTCTCCAGATAGTTGGATTTATATCTATCATCCTTTAAGTGTGTGTACGGTGTATGTGTGATTGTGTGTACATACAGAGGCATACATAGATACGCATACATAATTACATACAAATACATATTCACACAGAATATACATATATAAATACATATACATATAAACATAAATATACACACAAATACATACATATATAGAGGAAGACTGTTTTGTTTTTAAATCTCCGAAACAGTTCCATGGCAAACAACTGATGATCCCAACAAGAAAAGATTTTGCTTATAGTACTATAAGATCTAATTCTGTGTAAAACATACATCCCTCTGAATATCTCTCATTAACAGTTATTAATAAATAATTGACTTACATGACAAGTAATGAATTAAACAAATAAACAGAACATAAACACATTTCTGTAGGAAAGATCTTTAGTTTAAAAACATTTTCCGTAGTAACATCTTAAATGCTTTAGAACTATAAGTCTTATATAAATATAAACTTATATAAATATGAAACTTCTATATTAAAAGAGAAAACATATTATATTCATTTGTGAATACATTCTGTCGGATTACCTTACAACAACATAACAAACTTACTTCTATATTCTTCGTGAAAGAGTAAACGTTTTTGTTGTATTCTTTCCGGGTATCGTTTGCTTAAAGCTCTTTCTTCCAAGACCCAATTCTTTTCTGGCCCCAACGTAGAGCATTCCATATCGTTTCTAGTAATAGATCTCTGCGCAAGTAATCTATCTTTTACAGACTTTACTTTTAAAGAATTGGTATTTCTTGTAGATATACAATTATTTCAAGAATTTATTCATTTGCGGTATGACAAAACTATTTTCCAAATATGAACCCAGAAACCAACATTTTGGTGAAAAACCCAGATCGGGGAAGGGGGCCAGCATCGGCAGCCCTGCTTGTAGTAGTTTAAGGACCTGATGTTAACATCGTGGCACCTGATCCCAGAAGAAACCTCTAGAGGTATTGCTGAGTTGATCAGGTAAGAGCTGTTTTGTGGATGACCAACATCTTATTAGCCATATGTTTATAATGTTTGGCTAATCAGTGTATCTTTGACTGGTATTCTCATCTGCTATTTTAGAGAGTTGATTGATGTTTAATTGGATACGAACCATGTAATCATGGGATTTGATGCGGTAATTATATTTCTTCTGGTAAAATAGACTTTATTTGAAACTCGTGTTTCTCAAGAAATCTAAAAATCTGTTTGAAGAGATTGTTTTATTCATGTGATCAGCGGGTGGGAGAAAATGGCAGCGGAAACGAGTCGATGGGGTAAAAGGTGGAAAAGAAACTTGGCGAAGAGTCGTGTAACGAAAAGAAATTTAATAAAACAGGCCTGGTTAGTCACTTAATAGAAACCGCCATGCGACCAATGTCTTTTGGTAGCATTCCGTGTTGGGGGTGATCAATTAAAAAAGTTGAGAAAAAAAATGAATAAGTTACTTCTCTTGCATTTAATTGGGCAGTGATCACTGAAAGTCCAAATTTACAAAAAACAAGCGTGAATGCTACCGGACACAAACTAAAGGACCAATTTAGCATAAACCCGCATTGCAAATTGAACTCCGCACTAAAAACCTATTTGGGGGGGAAATTTAAAAGAAAAGAATTATAGACATAATAAGGAGTAAATGTTAAAATGTTCATCCCTATAAGCTCAATTGGTGCGGCCTGTACGCGTGATACATACATTCATAGTCAGCCAGCCAGCCAGACCAACTTTTAAAAAATGAAGAAACTGTTGACAGTTTTGGTGACAGTCTTTGTGGATGGTTTCTAAAAAGACAAAACCTTCAGAGAGTATAATGTTTTGAAAATCCCAAAATTAAAATTACAGTCAAATAAATAGTTTTAAGAAAGACAAAGGGGAACATTATTTACATTCAATTTGGTAAATGATATTTTTATTTTTTATTTTATTTAATTTTAATTTTATTTTAGTACGAGATGGCAGATTTCTCAATTCTGCCTTGTGTGTGGATTGATGAAGATACAAATAAGATTCCAATGAGAGAGACTCTATTGAACTATTCCCATGCTCCATTGTGTCATACTGGCCTCCAAACTTTGTCAATCGTTTCTATTTTTAAAGTGATCACAACATTAGGCCATTATTTCTTTTCTTTCTTTTTTCTTCATCCTCTCTTCTTTCTTTCTCTCCGTTTCGTTCTTTCTTTCTTTCTTTCATCATTTCTTTATTTTGTTCTTTTCATTCATGTATTCCTTTATTTAATTTTTCCTTCTTTCTTTACCCCCACCTTTTGTTTGTTCTTTCTTTATTTCTTTATTTTTCTTTCTTTCTCTTACCCACATGAACTTACAAAGGATACCCGCATAAATCCTTCGCTTTTTCATTAATGTTCCCGCCCTATTTCTTTTAGAATATCTTCATTTGACAATCAAAATGAGAGAAGATTATAGCATGCGAGTCTTTCAAGTAGGGAGAGCCCTCGTGTCAATCTAGAAAATCAGCCTTCAAAACTATGGCTTATGCCTGGGCTTGAACACCGACTCTATATTCGTAGAGAATAATAATTTCCTATGTTTAAAATAATAATCACGTCCACTAAGACTAAGATTGTGAACACAAGATAAGCTTGTAAAGTTGATCATGTTTATTCTGGCTCACATCTTACTGCTAGACATGACATGACAACTTTCTATTTTCACATGAGAAGTTCTGTATGAATAATCAGGAATGAACAACTCCCTGAGTCTCCTACGAAACATGGCCTAGTGAAATAAAGTATGGGTTTCTTTGGAGTCGTGAGTTCAATCCCTGGCTCAAGTAGTGCAAAAATACACCGACTCGGCCTAGAAGGCAGGGCGGTATCATCGGGTGGAATTGACGGTCATGAGTTCTGAAATTCCTTTAGACTCGATATGTAAATAGTCTAGTCGATTAGTGACAAAAGAGGCCATCTTTGTGCATTATACAAGCACCAAGATTGGTATGCATATACATATGACCACTGCACGTATTTTGATTGGTGGAAGCACTTTCATGTCTGTCCACACCATATCTCCTAAGGTTTTCAATGAATGTTAATGGCATTTTGTGGAACAGTGGACAATAGTCTGAAGAAGTGATTACATATTGGGGCGGTTTACCTCCCCCTACGTCGTATTATATATGTCCACACCACATAATATCGCCAGAATTTCTTGTCTGTCCACACGATATCTCGTGGACAATGGAACATGGAAGAAGTCGTTAAATCTTTGGACGGATCCGTGCACAATTACCTAACCTATGTCGTAGTTATATTTCAACACCACATAATATCAGAGGAAGCGTGAAATGCCCCTCCCATTATATATAGATTTGAAGATGTATGCCCTTACTAGATTTGTGTATCCTATGAGAGAGTGTTGGAGATATTGATTGATGTAGCAAATGATGTGTGAACCCAGTTTTGAGATTCAGCAAGTTGTTTTTGTTCCTTGACTTTACGAAGTGGTTTGTTCAGTGTGGGAACTCTGGACAACATCGATCATAATCTAACCTCGTCCACAGCTCAGAGTTCATTTCATTGAACATCTATATCTGTCTTTCAATTCCCCAGTGAAATGAATACTGGAACAGACCGAGGTACTGCAGAGAACATTTACACTGATGTCAAAATGCCCCATATTCCCCATCCCTGGAGGGGCCTGGCCGACCACCAGTTGTACAGCTGCCAAGTGCATATCAGAGAGAAACTGAGTGAGGTTCAAGGAATATTTGAGACTGGAAGGTTGGAAAAGGGTAACTTCATATCATGGGCGGCATATCATGCCTCGAAACAGCCGCAGATCCCTTAACCTGTCAGCCTTAGTGCCATTTTGCCACCTTTTCCAATTTCACCTTCTGTTGCCATGATAAAACATGGCATGAACATCATCAAGAAGGCAATAAAACATCTGAATCCTGAGCAAGAACCTGTGATGGCTGTGGGGCAACCATTGTTTGCAATTGCAAAACATGTTCAGTGGTGATATTTTCTATAGTTTTGAGAAGGGCCATTAATATTCAAATGGTTCTTCGGGCGATTATTAACAGGAAACGATGTTGGAAGCAGAGAAAAATCAAAGAGGCAGCTCACGTCAAAATGTAGACAGACTAAATGCATTTAGCCAGACAAGTGCGGATTTCAACCCGATGTGGCGTCCACTTCTCAACAGACCTAAACCCGACCAGACAAAGACACAGAAACATCCGGGCCCTGTGCTATAAGGATTATCCCCTTTAAACATAACTTCTGTTTAAACCATCACGCTCGGATTTTAACACTAGAAGAAAGCCGACGAATGGATCGGTCGAAACGTCGTGTTTACAACACAAATAACAAGAAGGAGTTCAATCGTCTGATGAACCATTTGAATGTTCAGTGGTGTTGGCCCCAGGAGTATGGAGAGGATGAATACCTGATAATATTGGGTGGGCTCCATATAATGGAAATGGCAGCATTACGAGCTGTTGGTTCATGGCTGAAAGGGTCGAAGATCTTTTTAGTAATCACCACCGAACAAAAGCGAGAGAAATAATTTATTCATTGATCACCCCTTTTCCCAATTTTGTAATTGATCATCCCAACGGAGCATGCTGCCAAGATACCTTGGTCATGTGACTGTTTCTATTGAGTGACTAACGCGACCTGTCTTTTTTTTCCTTTTGTCATTCGCTTTCTTCTTTGTGTATTATTCTTTTTGTGCGTCTTCTTGATGTCAATTAACTTTAGGCTATTCACTTAAAACACGTATCTTTGAAAATCGAGTAATTACTAAGAAATGATAGAGAAAATGGGCCACAGTCCTTTTCAAAGAGAATCTTTTTTAAATATTCAGTCCTACCATACATACTTAACGATAAAGCCTTGTAGTTAGAGCTTAGGTCTAAACACTACCATATCTCATATGCTATATTCATTTGCAATGCAGTAACATCTACGAATTATTAGAAACCTTCAACCAACATCAACAAAGTCAACATAAACATAGGTTTCTTCAGTGTTTGGGTCGGTCTAGCTGGTTGGCTGTCTGGTTGGCTATCTAAGTATTATCGCATATTATATACAGAAGAAACCTTTTTTTAAAGATCCCCCCAGATAGGTTTCTATTTGGGAGGGAGGTCAATTTACAATATCATTTCATGCTAAATTGGTCCCTTAGTTTGTGTCCGGCAGTGTTCACGTTTTTTAATGCTCACCACCAAACAAAAGGCGAGAGAAGTAACTTAACTTTCTTAATCGAGCACCCCTAATATGTGACGGTTTCTATTTAGTGACTTACCAGCCCTGTTCTGAGTAGTTTCTTCAACTTATTCTTTTTTTAACACCATTCCGACCGAAACCTTGTGATGAACAAAGCTGTTCGTGAATGTTACATATCAATGTGAAAATTAAACGGAGGCTTTTCCGACAAGTTCGAGACAACAGAAACGCTACTGTCATCAGTCATCAGAGGGTTACTATGAACCCTTCTGGACATGCCTACCAGATACACGCCAGTCCAGCTATGAACTTGTCCCCTACAGATTTAAGAAGGGTTGTGTTAGGCAGTGCAAGTACAGAAAAGATGCCTTAGACTACACATCCCTATGTTACTGTGAATGGGGATACTGAAAAACATTACCGTGATAGACCCTAGCTTTGGCAGTTATTCTTATCACTTATTTTGAGTCTTGAATTCTGAGATAGAAGGACGCTTCTGGGCAATTCTAAAGTTCCAAATTCGAATTCTTAATCATGAAAAATGTATGGATTGACGCCGAGATCATCCATATCAGACTAATCTACGCAACTTTATTGCAATTACAATTTTCATACCAGCCATGGTTGCCATCTTGAATTTTCGATAACATGCATGTATTATCCAAATAACAATTCCCAAGAACTATGTATGGTAAAGAATACAAGTAAGTATGTCCTCAATATCATATTATATCCATCGCTGATAAGAACATTGATCCAAAGATAATTGTTGCTGGCAGCCATTTTTAAAATGGCTTCTATGGGCGACATGGTGGCTCAATATCCAATCCTTTTTTTTAAATGCCTTTGGTTATAAGTGTACCAATGTATATGCTTTTATCCCAAAATGAACAATTGGTTTGAAATATAATATGCTGGTGTGTTATATTGATATAAATTAGTTAATTGGTTTATATCTACAAAATATTGGTATTTAAACAAGCACAAACTCCTATGATTGCATTAATTCCATATATCTATTGGTCCATTTAAAATCTTTTTAATTCCCAACTCTGACAACCTGCTGTTAACATCCTGACACCAGACCCTAGAGGAAACCTTTAGATGTCTCGCAGAGTCCATGCCTGATCAGGTAAGAGCTGTGTTAAGGGGACGTGGCTGACTTACACCTTATTAGCCAGAGGTTTATAATGTTTTGATTAATCGGTGTATCGTTGACTGGTATTCTCATCTGGTGTTTTAGAAAGTTGATTGCTGTTTATTTAGATATGAATCTTGTAATCATGGGATTCGATGCGGTAATGATATTTCTTCTTGTAAGATAGACTTTCTTTGAAAAAAAACGTATCTCTCAAGAAATGTAACATCTGTTTGAGGAAGATAGTGTTTCATTTAGGTGACTAGTGGGTGGAAGAAAAACGTAATCGGAAATGAGACAGAGAAAGAAAAAAGGTAGACACAAATTAATAAAACAGGTCTGGTTAGTCACTCAATAGAAACCGTCATGCGACCAATGTATTTTAGCAGCATGCCGTGTTGGCGGTGATCAATGAATAAGTTACTTCTCTAGCCTTTTGTTGCACAGTAATCGCTAAAAAGTTCAAATTTGCCAACGAAAAAAAGCGTGAATGCTACTGGATACAAATCAAACGAATCAATTTAGCATAAACTTACATTGCAAATTTAACCCACCACTGGAAACCTATTTAGCGGGGTGAGCGCCAAAAACAAAACAAACATTTATTCTAGAAATAATAAGGAGTAAATGTTTACATTTTCAGCCCTCTAGCTCAAATCAATTTAGCATAAACTTACATTTCAGCCCAATTTAGCATAAACTTACATTTCAGCCATAAACTTACATTTCAGCCCTCTAGCTCGAATCAATTTAGCATACACTTACAATTGGTGCAGCCTGTACGTGTGATACATACATACATACATACATGCATGCATGCATAGCCAGTCAGCCAGCCCAACTTAAAAACTGAAGAAACCTATGTTGACAGTTTTGGTTGACGGTCTCTGAAAAGGAAAAACTTGAAAGAGAAAACCTTCGGAGTTTTTAATGTTTTGAAAAGATTCCAAAATAAAAAATTTAAAAATAGTTTTAAGAAACAAAAAAGGACGAACATTATTTACATTCCATTTGGCAAATTTTATTCTTCACTTTTCTTCTTTTTGTTTTTTAGTGCGAGGGGCAGATTTTCTCAATTCTGCCCTGAGTGTTGATTGATGAATATGAAAATAAGATTCCATTGAGGGATACTCGCGCAGAGTCCCCCTCTCTTGAACTATTCCCATGGTCCAGTGTGTCATACTGGCCTCCGCATTTTGTCAATCGTTTTTTAGATTATATTTTAAAGTGGCCTAATCAGGTAATCTTTCTTTCTTTCTTCCTTTCTTTCTGTATTTCTTTCTTTCACCCCTTTCCCATTCATTCTCTCAAGTTTTCTTTCTTCCCGTCTTTCTTCCTTACTTTCCTCTTTTCTTTTACACACATACATTCACAAAGGATTCATGCATAAAACCTTTGCCTATTCATTAATTTTCCGGTCCTTCTTTCATTTTGAATGTCTTCATTCGACAATCAATTTGCAACTCTTGATAATTACTAGGACTAGCCTTAATACGGCACAAGATCAAATGAGATAAAACTAAAGACGGTTTTAGTACGACAGTGTTTAAGTGAGCAGAGCCTTCCTACCTACCTAAAGAAAATCAGCATTCAAAATGATGGTTCATGATTGGGCTTGAAAACCGGCTTTATGTTTGTAGAGAATGATAATTTCATCAGTTTAAAAATAATCACTCCCTCTAAGACTAAGATTATTCCGCAAAGAACACCGTATACTCTTGATCGTGTTTATTCTGGCTATTAACTTACTGGTAGAAATGACATGAAAACTTTCTTTTTTCACATAAGCTGTTCAGTATGAGTAATCAAGAATGGACCAGGGATTCTACGAAACATGGCCTACTGTATAAACCATGGGTCTCTTTGGTCGTGAGTTCAATCCCTGGGTCGAGTAGTATAAATATACACTGATTCAGTGGAAAAGACAGAGCTGCATCATAAGGTAGAATTGACGGTTGTGAGTTCTGAAATTCCTTCAGGTGGGATAGGTAGCATGAGAACCACATACTTCCATCGAGTAAAGGATTCTGTTCGACATTCCCAGGAGGTTACTGAATGCAAAACGACGAAGAAACTAATCCGGAACGGTAATAACACCTCGTCTCAGAAATTCACACAAAAGATATTAAACATTTAAAGTTGTATCATCTCCAATTTCACCTGTTTAACTTCGTTCTATTCCCGGTACATATCTGAACGCTTTTCTTTGTTGAAGTGCAATATATATTTAATCACTGTGCTTCCAAGGTTTGGTTTTGGTATGAAGATTCCAATGATATTTAACATCGATTAAAGATGAGCCTTCCTTACCTTCTTCATCAAAACGAAAGAATATGAGTGGTTTCGCATGATAAGTGTCCAACAAACCATTTTAAAAGTTGATATTTTCGTTATTTTTAGAGCTACAATGCTCAGTCTTTTTTTTATTTCGAAGCTTGAGCACGTTGTGACTTGTAATTCAGAGTGTTCAAGCTTCAAAATAAAAACGACTGAGCAGTGTAGGTCTAAAAATAACGAAAGTATCAACTTTTAAAAATTGTTCGTGGGGTACTTATCATGCCATTCATATTTCCTTTTCTCCTTTTGATCATGGTATTGTCTAATGTATAAAGAGACGGAACAATAATCGATAGGCCATTGTCGCTAAGATCACATAGCAGACCAGGAACCAACAATGTTTTTAAAGGAATGGGACTTTATTGATTAATTTCGTTATCGATTTGTGTTCCAATATACAATACTGAGAAACAGATAAAACACATTTTAGTAGAGTAGATAGACACACATAAAATGGATTCGGTGAATAGAGTAATAATCCAAGTCGCGGCTGTTAATATTATTTTCGTTCTTATATTCCAGGAGAAGGCAATAACCTGAACTAACTGCCCCTTGTTGCATAGAGGGTGCACATTTTTATACGCACTCTCCGAAGACATCGAACCAAACAATCCGAAAGTGTCGGACAAATCTCTGAGAGAAAGATGAAGAGTTGACAGACGAAAGGGAAATGCGCATACATTTGGTGTGGTCTATCGATAACGGTGCAGCTGTAAAGGGAGAGCTGCTCCATGCAGCCGTACTAAAGAAGGAGAAAAACTATATTGCCCGCATCGTTGAAATCGAAGGCTGGCTTCAATTCCCCGAGTTCTCCTTCACATAAAGGAAATCCTAAGGCAATTAGTTCCGATACAGAAACGTTGGACGATCATTTTGTCAAATTAAATTATTCGTAGGCATTCTTAAACTATGAAGTCCCAAACTCCCTAGCAGTGGGCGGCGTGCTGCCAGCAGCTTATCGATCTGAACTTCTCACAGATCACATCGTGGACTGACTCACTAAGAAATCAAACATTATTTCTTTCAAAGCTTTTCCAGCTTAAACTAAGGATTCCTGAAATTAAAGGAGAAAGATGTTTTGAAACTGATCGCTGATTAACAAAGCGGCTCAAACCTATTTGTAAGACACTCTGTGATTAGCTAACGGAGCACAAACCTAATGCTTCTTTGACTAAAAACGTTTCACGCCGAAACTAACGGTTTCTTTGTTTATGAAGTATAACCCCTCTGCCCCTTTGTACGATCGGGTCATCGTTCAGAATCTCATTTGACTTATATTCTTAATTTGATCCGGAAAAGATTTTGGCCTCTACTATTCGTCTTATAAGCTCTGTTCGCTTAGACTCTCACCCCACCTTTATATTCCTGCACCCTTCACACGGTCCTGAAGCCACAGTCCCTTTGAAGATGCTGCACTTTTCACAATCTCTTTGCGCTTTGCTCCTTCAAGGTGGCGAGAAATATCAGTTTCACCTTGGTGAGCACAACTACAAATTGTGCTACATACTGTGCATTTGAATTCATAGACTCTATCAGCAACTTTAATAATGCATGGCCATTTCTCCGTACACATAGGATTACACCTGGATCTAAATTTAGCAGCCCCAGTAAACTTTCGCTTACTGACAGTGGTGACACTGGAAGTCATATACTCATTCAATCTCATTTTCTTTGGCGGACAGGCGGTGTAAAAATGTTCGATACTCATTGTTGAACTTGCGAAGTTACACCTAGTAGATGCGCGAATGGAATGAATGAATGAATGAATAGATCCTTTCAGCGTGCGGCAAATCACTGTCCCGCGGTAGCACTTCCGGGCACGTTTAATTGGTTAAAATCACTAACCAAAAGATTCACACTTTTATAAAAATTCTCACCTTTCATAAAACTTTCCATTAATGCGTGAGACCGTGAGAACGTATCATAATGCGTGAGTCTCACGTAAAATGCGTGAGTCTTGACAGGTATGCACACCTCAGTCATCTTAATTATTGTCTTTATAATGCGTTAACCTAAAAAGTGGCAAATATTGTGTTCATTTATATCAGGCTAAAGCTTAGGCCTTTCGCAGCTGCCACGGTAAGCTTTAGTCTTATGCTGTTCTTGACTATCTTGATTAACATTTGTCGAGTTCGTCACGCCATCGGGTCTTTTGAAAGCCACGGCTTCTCTCGCGGTTTCTGGAGGTTCAATTGGTTAAACATAAGGCCCATCGTTGTCAGACATTCTCGCCACGTAACCTGCACAGTTGCATTTAAATTTGCCAATGTCTTCGGGTATGTCACGGACACCAGACCGCTCTCGTATCCACTGCGCTGTCTTCTTGTCCCTCCAAGTGATGTTGAGCATAATTCCCACGTGAGCTCTGTGCATTATTCTGAGTTTATTTCTGTCAGGTTCCAGGACTCTGAACCGTATGTGACTGTTGGTAGTATGCATTGGTTGTATATTTCAATGCAAATACAGAAGAAATTCAGATAATGTCAGATATGTGATGAGGGACCTGTTATATACACAAAAAGTAGACTACTGTGTTTGTGAGCTTAGCTAATTGTTAAGCTTGCTGGGAGCCTACTAACTTGGCTCAGGGCCATATTTTGCTAAAATTGATTAACTCTTCATTCAGTGTTCCACTGCTGTCGGACGAGGATACGTTTAATATATATCAAATGACCGGTCGTAGAGCGATCGTTATTGAAATCGTGTATTAGTCTATTAATCACCGCTACCCACGACACTGGTTTATTGCTGGGTTTAGGTTATTCATGTGTTCTGAGATTTATATGTATCTATACATATATCTATGTATCTGCATTTCGCCAGGCCTAACAGCGCATAGTAGACACTTGAAATTTTGCACACACACACACACTCACATCAAAGAGTAGGGAAAATGTTTTGTTTTCTAAACCCACCCCCAAATAGGTTTAGGGGGCGTCAAAGTCAAATATGCAATGTAAGTTTATGCTAAATTGGTCACTAGTTTGTGCCGGCTTGCTTTTTGAAAATCCAGACCTTTTATTAGTGATCACAGCCCAACAAAAGGTGAGTGCAACTTATTCACTGATCACTCCTTTTACCAACATTTTAATTGATCACCCCCAACACAGCATATATGGGTGACGATGAATCATAATTTCCCTCGGAATGCTAGTTGCTAGTATAGATGGTTGGAGCTTCACTAAATACAACACAAGTATGGCGTCAGGCCAGCTCATGCTAAACTTAGTAAATATTTCTTTATTCGGTGATCCATTATTTGGACTAGTGCCAAGACTGAGGTCTGCTGAAAAATTGTTGTGTAATAAGTTCTAGATTCACTAAATGCCATAAAATTGTGGCTTTTTTCCAGACAAGAATAAGCTTTTTAGAGAAATAAACTTTGTTTACGAGATCTGTCCTGAAAGTATTCAGACATTTAATAAAGGTAGAGCGTCTCAAAGTCGGACATCTGAAACCCGGCTATTTTTAAACATTAAATAATTATTTATTATTATTTATAGGTATTTATGATTAATCATTCGTATTTGTATTATTCATAAAAATGTCCAAACACCATTTCAAAATTCATTGTACTCTTAAATTATGGGCTATTCACGTAACTTCGTGTTAATGATCCAACGCTGTAGTACTGAAATTAGGCCTAGCCTATGCTACACCCAAAA
>VCCN01004032.1:754952-767114 GCA_006491835.1 Architeuthis dux | reverse complement strand
TAATAATAATAATAATAATAATTGTTGTTGTTGTTGTTATTAATTAACCTTTTGTGCGCAGTGATTGCTGCACCTTTCCGAGATTAAACATGAAGAGTTGAATGTGCATTTTATATTCACAGATGATGTTCACCAAAATAGTCAAATAAGTCTGGTTGCTGCAGGGTCAAACTCTGCTCCTATTTCTACTTCCTTGCGTAATTCTACTATACATTTCAGTGGCAATGTAAAACTAGTCAGTTTAGCGCAGGTGGTAAACATCAGGCTAGCGATCACTAGGTCATTAGTTCAAATCACGATTGGGGAATGGGTATTTTACATATCGGTTCACTCCCCTATTTTTGCTGAGGGTTGTTATTGTTCTTGTTCTTGTTCTTGTTACATAGGAAAGTAAACTCAACTCTGACTTTGTCCTGAAGTTTGACAACAAGTCTGGTTGCTGCAGGGTCAAACTCCACTCCTACTTCTATTTCAACTAAAGATGATTATTGCAACTTTTGTATTGCATATATGATAAGTAAATTCCTAGGTATATATTTGTCAGTTTAGCTCAGTTGGTAAGGTAGCCGCCTTCCAATCAGTTGTTCGTGGTCTCAAATCACGGTAAGGAAAATGTATTTATTTATTAAATTGAAATAAGCCCTTGCGTATTTCTACCAGAAATCTTCGTAGATATGTAAGAAATGTCAGTTTATCTCAATCGGTAAGAGAGTCGCCTTCCAATCACATGGTCGTGATTTCAAATCACGGTAGGGGAGTGTTAATTTTACATATCAGTTGTGTTTAAAGTGACGGCACACAGACAAACAGTGAAGAGCTTACTCCCCTAAATTTGGTGAGGATTGTTCTTTTTGTTGTTTTTACGGTAGAAAAGAATGTCACTTGGACTGGAGTTTGACAATTATTATTTAGCTGCGAACAATCCTCAAAAGTTATGCATGTACACTCAGTGAAGGGCTGAGTAAACTTCAAAGATGCTTCTAAGATGACCGTAGCATAATGCAAAGGATGGCTCTAGGAACCTTTGCAGCGACATAGAATGCATTCAGAAAATATTTTTAATTCAAATCTGATTATTTTTAATTTCTAGGACTTCTCTTTACCTCAATCTTAATTTATTAGTTGCTTTTTATCGCAACTTATACTCAGACCGATTACTCTTCGTGAGCAGACAGCGTTGATTGATTGATTGATTGATTGTGTTGTTTAACGGCACATCGACCATTGGTGGGTTATTTAGTGCCGAATTTAGTAGGGGGAGGGGAGATCCCATGTCCCCGTGACTAGAGACTTGAGAGGGGAGAATCCCAAATCCCTGTCACTGAGACAAATGCCACGAGGACCGGGATAAAGGGGGGAAGGGGGGAGATCCCAAAAGCTTCTCAGGACGAATCCTGAGCATGCTAATGGTGATCGCCTCCCGACCAGCTGGCCAAGATATCCTGTGCAGCTTCTCCCAGGACGATACCCGAGCGTGCCACAAGGACCCCCGAAGGGCCGTAGTTCTCTGAACTTCGAGGCCATGGCGGTTTCGAAGAACAGATACTACACTTTGATTTCCTTTGTGCCTGATCAAACAACATTGATTAGAGATAAAGAAATGGTGGGATTTGAACCCATAAGCCCTATGAGGAGCACGTTTTACTCCCGACCGCTCTAACAACTGAGCTACTAAGACTAAACTAAAAGGCATAAGTCCAAATAGCACACTTAAATTCATCCTTCATTCTGATCGGCGGCCATGTTTATTTACATTCTGGTAGTTTCATCATTTAATACAGTTTTATTTGATTTCTATTAGATGAAGTACTATAAATCATTATGTTTAACTTTATGACTTCTTTTTACCTTCATCTTAATTTAGTAGTTGCTTTTAATTGCAACTTTTACTCGGACAGTAACAGAAGTCTTACTAATCGTTCTGAGTAAACATTGCGATAAAAAGAATCTTATACATTAAGATGAAAGTAGAAAATAGTCATACAAATTAAAATAATGATTTATAATATACCATCTGATAAGAATAAATACAAATGTATTAATTTTATTTTTATTTTTCAAATAAAAGTGTCGCATACGCCAACTTTGTATAAACGAGTGTGGATCAATATGTCCGTAGCCTGACACGTAGTTATAAGCTTAATTTTTATCTGAAATTTCACTATATAATGTTAAATCTATGTGATTACTATTCACAATTGAATTAACTGCATTTGTTATGATCTGTGTTTCCGGACACCTGTAAATGTAAGTGAACCCAGTCACCTCAGGAAATAGGTATAGTGTCTAAATATTGTCAGTGTTCAAAACAGGAAATGGGAACCGGTGATTGACACCGTTATCACACCACGTAGGCCTTAGATGAACTATAAAGCGGGGCCGAAAGGCAGAAGACTGTCATCCCTCCCTGGGAAGCGGACAGAAATCTCGACACTCAAAGAAGACGCAGACATCAGCGGAGCCGTTAAGGCCCGAGACCGCTGTCCCTGTTGGGGACAGCCTGGCGGTTCTCCTTATCTTCTCTCTCCCACTCTTCACTCTCCGGCCGACAAAGATGTATGTTGTGTAATAAAAATATGTCCAGATATGTTTACAAGCAAGTCTTCGAGTTCCCTTTATAATGAGGTCCAACGAATTCTTCCCGGCCTATATAACACATTGACAAGAAAGGAGATCGGGTTGAAAATTAAATATTTGTTGTGTGAAATAAATGCTTTTTTCATTATAAGGCTGCTGACCTATTGGTGTATTTTACGTATTATAAAGCCTTAAATGCAGTATGTGTTTCCAATGTTTCAGTACAGCATGCAAAACATTCTTAAAATTAACCCTTTATAGGGTTATTTTAGATAACAAAACTAGACCTAATTACAAGATATTTTCAGTTGTAAGTTCTTTTAAATGTTTTATTTATGCGGACAAAACCCCTTCTGATGAAGTGATCATATATGGTCACCCAAAAAGTGACCAAAATGGAAAATATAAAAAAAATGAAAGTAGAAAGTTAAATAAAACATAGAATTAAATAACATTCAATATAATGAATAGATACACAACAATTGATATTGACAAAACAAATAACACCTCTCGGGTTGATTTGAAAATGTTATTGCTCGCTCCAAAAACATGCTAATTTATGGGTTGTGGTATGATTCCAAACAGTGTCTGTCTTTATTCAAGCACAAGTGTACTTTGCAAAGCTTGCAGACTATATTGGTGTTGATTATGTTGTCTCAATATTTCCATGTGGCTGACAGGTCCTCAGGTCATCATATATAGTCAATTAACATAACATTCTGCATTCAAAGTGAGAGGGGGAGAGAGAGAGAACAACAGTAAAAGATAACTAAAACAGAGAGAGGATGAAAAAGAGAGAAAAATAAAGACGAGAGGAAGAAAGAGAGGCAGAGGAATGGACAGAGAAGTGGAAGTGAGGGAGAGAAACAGGGAAATAAATAGAGAAGAAGAAGGAAAAGAGAAAAGGGAAAAGAGATAGAAATAAAAATGAAAGCAAAAGAGGAAGGTAAAAGAAAGAGGAAACATAGAAAGGCTGAATAAAGAGGAAAAGGGAAAGAGAAGGAAGGATAGAGAAAGATTAATAGAAGGGCAAGGGAGAGAGAGAGGGAGAGAGAGAAAGGGTGACAAATAAATAGAAGAAGAGTAAGATAGAGAGAGAAAAAGGGAGGAAGATGAAGAGAAGAGAAAAAGAGGGAGAGAGTGTGCAAACGGAGAAAGATCAATAAAGAGAGTAAAAGAGAAAGAAAGAAAGAGACAGCGGAGAAAGATGAAGAGATGGGGTAACAGCAGAGAGAGGGGGAAAGCAGATGGCTAAAGTTAAAAGGAATAAGAAGGAGACAGAAAGAGAGGGGGAGAAACCAGATGAAGATAAAAAGAAGAGAGAATGGTAGAGAGATTGAAAGCAAATGACAAAAGATGAAAAGAAAAAAAGTAAGCGAGCCAGAGTGAGAGGGTGAAATCGGAGAGAGATAAAAAGAAGAGAAAAGGGAAGAAAGCTAAGAAAGAATAGTTTGCACATTAATTTATTTGCGTCTTGAGGCGATTAACAAAAAGACTTCCGGTTGAGCGCCACTGTTCCGGAAGCTGAAGTCAAATATGAGCAGGCGAATGAAAAGCAGAGGTCCCATATATAATGTAATTATAGAACAGCATTTCTTCCCGCATTCATTTCTGCGTAAGCATCGCCACTGTCATTGAGATTCAATTGCTTTTAGCTGTTGATTGCTCCCGCATCAAATAAAAGATAAGCCCGGCGATTAAAGTAACAGCAACAAAGAAATCATTTCTCAACAATCTGAGTGAGGAAAGTAGTGAAGACATATTCACGCATTGGCCTTGGGTCAGTGGTGATTCTCCTGTGACACGGTCCAATGATGAGAATTCACTTCTCATAGAGAATCTTACAAGATGGTTGAAACGATTAGAATTTTTTTTTACGACGCCGCTTGCAACGCCCACGCAGAAATCGGGGCGTTCATGTTTCACTGTGTATTTTTGGTTGTAAAGAATGTAATTACCGATTTTGCGCATGCGCTGCAAGAACACTATTTCACTTTTACGTATTTTTTAAAAATGTATTATTCTTTATTCTTATTCCGCTCACTTTTGGCGTCGCTTCTCCCACGGTTTTTGAGATATCAACGCCATTTCAACACTAATTGGTGCGTCTTAACGCCGTGTATTGCGTTTACATACAGTTTTGAACAGTTTTTTAAAGGTTTTAGAGAGTGGTTTCATTTACAATGTAACTATAGTGCAAAGCCGGATGCTCACTTACCGCCATTTGTACATTTTCGAAGTGTTCGGTTACT
This sequence comes from Architeuthis dux, assembly GCA_006491835.1. Taxonomy (NCBI): domain Eukaryota; kingdom Metazoa; phylum Mollusca; class Cephalopoda; order Oegopsida; family Architeuthidae; genus Architeuthis; species Architeuthis dux. The sequence continues at coordinate 762,285 of VCCN01004032.1, read as the reverse complement.
TCCCTTGTTTTTATCGCTAGTAGGTTTTGTGCTTTCATTCAGGGTGCCTCGTTGCCGTGCAAAGACACTTCCAGTCCCTTCAGCAAATTCAGGCTCTAGTAGACAACTATTGTTTCTTTCTTATTTGAAAAGAAAAACAAAGTTAAAATTAAAGTGCAACCTTTATTTTTATCTTACTTATATAAGGAATAGTGAGATGTTTCTGGTTCTATGTCCGTAACTATGGACATTTCCTTTTAGAGGTAACAATTATGCTGATGAAAATATATTGTAAGAGAAATGACAGTTTCTCTTTAATTATTTCACTCGAAAATGTGATTAATCAAGGGAAGTTAAGATACATGTTTTAAAACAAAAGTTACACACATTGCATTGCAAAGATCTTTTTGTTTACATTTTTTACAATTATTTTTGCCGATTATTTAAAGAAATATTTAATCTTTATTTTTATATTTTGTTGTCCTAATGGAAGTTCGTTTTTAGTCCAAGATGACGAAATTAAAAAGAGGAAAAGTTATTATTTTAACCAGGGAAAAGCAGTGTTGCTACACGCGAAGAACATTGACTAAAGCAGATGGTACTGTGGACATGGGGAGAGAGAAGAAATGATTTTCAACAGAAGCCGACGTTAATGTTTTCCCTAAGCTGGATCGAACAGGATAAAGAATCTAAGAATAAGCATTTAGATTTGGAAACTCTACTCGTTGACTGTAGTTATTCAGGAAAAAGTAAGTGTTTAAAAGATTTTAGACATTTTCTGTGGAAAATAATCATGTAGGTTATTTTGTTCAATGGATTTTTCGTTTTGAACAAGATACGTATATAACGGAACATAATCTTATATCTGTTTGCTTTGAAAGGAAAACAACTTGATTTTGCAAAAAGTACTAAAACATTATTATATATAATTTTGCTTCAAACTGTTTGATTTTCTTATTCTAAATGTAATTAAATAAAAGAGAGAAATATTTCCTTTATGAATACATATATTGTTTATTATATCTTCCCCCTCCCCCCGGGCCCTTTCTCTACATGCTGTATTGTCACACATTAAGAATATATTACTTTTAACTCTGGGTACAGTTACCAAAAAAGCAGTCTGCTACGAACGACAAAATGTAGTGAAAACAAAAACAGATTTAAAAGAAATCACGACATTACAATATCCTACCAACCATTTGAAACAAATCCGTAGTTTCTTTTTTATTAGAAAAAAGTAATCCCATAGAAATTCAGATTTATCCGTTAATCTTTTCACGGGGATCTGGAGGAGGAGGAGGATGAGGAGAAGGAAGGGGAGGAGGATCATCATCATTATCATCAGAATCATCATCATCATCATCATCATCAGAATCAGAACTCTCTATCGTTGGCGGAGCCAATACTTTCTGAACTTGTCTAGTTCGTCACGCCATCTTATTTTTTGCCGGCCACAGTTTCGCATATGATTTCGGAGATCCACATTGTGAGTCGTGATGTCCAGCGGTTGTCTGACATTCTTGCAGCATGACCAGCCCATTGCCACTTTAGTTTTCTATTTTTTTTCTAATGGTTTTTATGATATCTCTGGCCCCTGTTTGTTTTCTAATATAATGTGCTTGTGATCTCCATTTGATTTGAGCCTGGTTCTCTCCTGTCCACGTTGCATGGTTCTCAGTTTGAGGGCCAATCTTTTGGTTAGGTTAGTTAAACATAATTAAGACTGTATGCTAATCATTCTAGAATTGCTTAATTATAAGCTTCACAGAAAATGGGATCGACGAAACAGGTTTGAATATTTGACGAGGTTTTTTTAATGTTCCTATCGTTAGATAGCGTAAGGATATGGTGTATGGAATATTTTATAAGAATAGCATTTCATTAATAGATATACAAACCTGAAACTTTGCCAAAACTGAAAGCTACCATATGTTATTATTTACAAAAGAATGCAAACATGACAAGGCCTTCTGGGATCAGCCGATATCTAGGGAGGAATGTTTCTTGATATCAAAACAGACCTGTCAAAGTGTCAAAATATATAAATGAAACCAACAAAAGTCCGACCAGTCGATAGTCTTCAACAGCCCGGTAACATAACACTTTCGCACTGATGTCGTTGAGCAAGATATGAATGCAATTCTGGAAAGCCCAGATCGACGGGTTAAATACAGGTTCCCCCCGCTATCCGAAAGTAGAACGTTCCGATAAAAACCTTCCCGAAGCTGAAATACCATAAAGCGAAGAAATCACCATTAATTTATGTGTGGAAGTTTTGTGAGTGTTCCCAGACCAAAAATGGTGGTGTTGGTGGTATGTTAATCTGAGTCATCCGAGGTTGGGGCTATGGAAGAACAGGGTACCGGGATATTGGAGAGAGAGAGAGGAAGAGGGTGTGCGCTGCCTCTATAATGGCTTGCTGCAAAACAAGCGCTGGGTGTTATTTTCCCTTTTTCGTAAAAGCAAAAAGGGTGTGTAAAGTGAACTTTCGAAAAGCGGGGGATACCTCTACTTGCATATTGACCGCTGGTGACCGGTGTTCGAGCACATGTAAAAGCCAATATTTCGCATAGTGATTTTCAAGGTAAGTACGCTCTCCGTAGCTCCTCATTAAACCTTGCTTAGTATGTATCATGACAACCATCATTGGTTCTTGACAAATCAACACCTTACTTTAATCTGGTACAATATAAAGGAAACGTTTACTTTAACTTTGTAAGTTTTGCAGTTTTCTTAATATGTAGACTTTTGTGAGAGGATTTTTGAACATACATGTCTGTTACAAATCTAAGCACACAGACGAAATTAGAGCATTAGTCAGTTTGGAAGATTTACAAAACTTTCAAATTTCATATATTAAACTTGATGTTTATTAAAAACTATGAAAATCAACTAAGAAAAATCGCTTGTCATACAACATGGCCCGTATATGGCAGTCGATGTGCCCTAAAATTGTAACGAATCCAATATTTTGCCGAAACTATGAAAGTGTTTCCCAATCGTGATAGAGCTGGAAATAAAGTAAACATATCTCTATAACGAATTGGGCAAATTGGCGCGTTCGATTCTGCAAGAAAAACCTTATAAGCTTCGGCTTGTTCTTATTTTAACTTTCATATTAAAACCAATTGATGACATTTTGAAGGTTTTAGTCTCGCCCTGTCATCAAGTTAGGATATAATTCTGTCGTTGTCTCTTGACAAGGGTTTTATTGTTAGTATTTGGGCATTGGCCCGGTTTGTCATGAAGCTAAGGGTCCTGAGATTAGGGCTTATAGTCATTTCGAAACTCAGGTTTGGTTAGTCACTCAATAGAAACCGTCACGTGACCAACGTCTTTTGGTAGTATGCCGAGTTGGGATGATCAATTAAAGAAATTGGAAAAAAGGGGTGATCAATGGATGAGTTACATCTCTCGAATTCTGTTGGGCAGTGATCACTACAAAACAACAAGTGTGCAAATTTAGCATAAACTTACAGCGGATTTACGCGCGATTCATATATACATGCACACATACACAGCCAGCCAGACCAATTAAAAACTGAAGAAACCTATGTTGACAGTTTTGGTGATAGATTTGTTTGACAGTTTCTAATTAGTTAATACATGTTTGAAGATTTCAGTTCGTCTATTCATCAAATAAGGGTTGGATGCTGTCGGGGTCTCTAGACTAGGGATTTATTGATAGTAACAATATTTGGAGGTCTAAGTTAGCCAATTCAATAGGTCAAGGCTGAATACGATTTCTTGATTGGGTTGTTATACTTAGCAGCTGGAACCAGTCCATTTAGGTGAAAAGATAGTAGTCTCTTAAGATTAAAGCAGACTTTTATTTCATCTTTCGTGTTAGGATTAAGATGAATTTAAGGTTGCAGTTACATTTCCAGAGATTCGATAAACCTGTTCACACGATTTGTCTCGTAGCTGAAATATACATTTTCCACTGGTGTCGAGCCCAAGTAAAATGTCAGAATCTTGAATACTGATTTTCTAGGCAAACGCGATCTTCCCACTTAGTGCAGTATAATTAAGGTTTAACCACAGAATTTAGATTGACAAACTGAAACTTTGGGAATATATTCTATATATGTTCTATGTGATCTTCCTCCAAAAAGTCCAAACAATCACGTGAGGGATTTTCGAGTCATTGCCACAAAATGGCGGCCATTTTGGATTTCCTAATTTGTTCATTTATTGCTTTTAAAGGGTAAAAAAAAATCAGATTTGACAATTGAAACAAACAATGTTTCTTATGTTATGGTAGTTGTACAATCTATTTATATCAAATGTTTCAGTATTAAATGCATCATTATGAAATTATGGGCCAGTACAAAAAATCGTTTACGATCGCTTGATAGCAATATTCCCATTCCTGCTATGAGAAAACTAATTGATATTCCAAAATTTGACCTGAGTAAATTATCTGCAGAATTTTCTTGTCGTTCAGACAATCTAAATTTTGACGTTAGAGCAAAATATGGGCTAATTGTACTATACTAACTTGGAAGATTGGCGTAATGCAACCTTCCAAATCATATTTGTCTCAATATGTCCTTATGCTTTGATAAGCTTACTTTTTTATCAGCCTTCGAAGTCCGTTGCTGGACAAAAGCCTTTCCCCCTAGGTATGTGTATGTGTAATACATAAAGGGATTATGGACCTGACCCTGCCACGCTAGTCCATGTCGTGTTGGTGGGGTAAAGAGATTGATTTATGCCTTTCCCAAGGGTTTTAGTGTGAAGAAAACGTAAACTGTCTTAGCTGATCCCATTCTCCGTGCTAGATCACACGCACTTCCTAAGCTTATACCGCTTTCTAAGAATCAATTCATCTGATCATATTGTCTATAACTTTGAGAAACATCATTAACATTCAAAATTCTTTTTCGCACAATCCAATCTCTTCTTCCCAGCTTTGGTGTTAACACAACATTTCGACCGATTCATTCTACAGACTTCTTCAGGTGTAATATGTAATATCTGTAAGGATCGAGAGTCTCTTTTATCGGGCTCTTTCTGTACATTGCTAAAATAAAATAACGTATTTACAAGCGATGCAGTTAACGTTTAAATCTTCTGCTTGATACCGTTTTTCTATGGTTGCTTTGCACAACCCGAGAAAGAGACCGAAAAGAGAATCTCTTTTCTTACGTATATTACATTTACACCTCAAGAAGACTGTAGAATGAATCGGGTGAAATGTTGTGTCAACATCAGAGATTGGTAAAAGAGATTGGATTGTCCGAAAAAAAGTTAAAAATCTGATCACGTTGCTGTCTCTTCTGGGTTTTTTTTAATCTCTGTAAACGAAGTTGTAAAGACGTATATGTTTTTGGTCACGTCTATTTGTTGGTTTCTTTGTTGGTTCGCATCGTTTCCTCTCAGCACGATATCCACAGAAATACTTACGGAATTTCATTAAGACTTTCTGAAAGAGTGGACAATAGGCAAACGAAGAATTGATTAAATTTTGGAGCAGATCTATGCACAATTACTCCACTACGTCGTTGCTATATGTCCAAAACACATAATATTGTCATTTTCTTTTCCTGTCCTTAAGATCTATCCAAAGGTTCGCAATGAATTTCATTCAGTTTTTCAAGCGGCGTTTACAGAGGTCATGGCCTCTCTGAGTGCTTTCTAGTTTGTTTTTTTTTGCTTTTGTTTTTTGCTTGTTCGTTGATTTTGCTTTTTGCTTTTTGCTTTTTGCTTTTTCTCTGTCTGGCAGATTGTTTTTGCTTTTCCTTCCTGGCAATTTGCGTCAAAATTTGACGAGATGAAAGCATCAAAAAGCAAGTGCAAGAGACCAGACCAATGTTGTTTTGAGTTTCTATTTTCCAATAAGACAAAGACTTCATTTCTATGTAGAGAAAACTGAAGTGATTTTTACCAGAATCCAAGGAAAATGAACGTTGCCAAAAATGTAAATAGGTAGTTTTTCACAATATTTTCAATTTGGGACATTATATATTCTTTTCGCTTCAGTGGAGACAGTCAGAACCATTATAAGATCACTCAGTCGAATACAAAGAGGTTAAAATATCAGGTCTGGTTAGTCACTCAATAGAAACCGCCATGAGATCAATGTCTTTTGGCAGCATGCGGTGTTGGAGGTGATCAATGAATAAGTTACTCCCCCCGCCTTTTGTTGGGCGGTGATCACAAAAAAAGTCAGAATTTTTTTTTAAAAAAGAAAAAAAACAAGCGTGTACAATGCCGGACACAAAGTAACCAATTCAGAATAAATTTAGATTTTAAATTAAACTCTCACTAAAAACAAGCTAAACAACTAAAAGACAAAACAAAGACATAATAAGGAGTAAATGTTTAAACTTTCAGCCCTCTAGCTCCATTAGTGTTGCCTGTAGGCGCAACATGTACATAGATAGATAGCCAGAGAGACAGACAGACAGCCATATCCACTTAAAAACTGAATAAACCTATGCCGACAGTTTTGGTTGACAGTGTCTAATATGAAGCATTGGCGAATATAATAAAAGTTAAGTACGCGAGTTACTTTCACTTATCTAAATGTATTTGTGAGTGTACAAATTTGCAACTTATTTTTACGGTAACCATTTGACAATGGCCTCTTTTGTAAAATGACGGAATACATAAGCAATGTATTCAGGTACATATACGAGGGTTTTGTGATTTTAGTTCAAAATAAACATTGAATGAAATGCTTAAGAAGGAACAAAATAAGGACAGGTCTGCCTAGTCACTCAATAGAAACCGTGATCAATTAGAACATTGGGAAAAGGGGTGATCAATGAATAAGTTACTTCTCTCGCTTTTTGTTGGATCACTAAGAAGTACGGTTTCAAAAAAAAACAAGCGTGAATGCTGCCGGATACAAATTGAGGGAGCAATTTAACATAAACTTACATTATAAATTGGTCCACCCACTAAAATAATTTTGGGGGGTTTAAAAAACAAATAAAAACGTCTAGGCATCATCATCATCATCATCATCATCATCATCATCATCATCATCATCATCATCATCATCAGACAAAGGCCTTTTCCATCTCCTTCCATGACGACGTAGATTGGGCTAACCTCTGCCACGTCTTACCGGTAAACTTTTCTATCTCATCCCTCCATCTTAAGTCTGGTCTTTTCCCACTGCGTTTAATAAGTGGTAAATGTTTAGATTTTCAGCCTTCTAGCTCCATTGGTGCGGCATGTACGCGCGACACATACATAGCAAGCAGCCAGTCAACTGTCGAATCCCAGTCGTTTGCATAGTTCCCAATGTATAACATTTGCTACCCTGTCGTGCTTGTTTTTGTACTCCATCTGGGCTTGGTTACTGCATTCACTGATTGTGTGGTTTACAGTCTCATCTCTT
>VCCN01004032.1:578127-590394 GCA_006491835.1 Architeuthis dux | reverse complement strand
AGTTAGTTCCCTACAATAGTGCTCTACCTCTTAAGCCGAAGACCTCAAACATTACAAAGAAAAGAAAAGAGGAATAAAACACATGGGTACTGAATTTGTAGATTCTTACTTATCGCAGACGTTTCCTCCCACAACGTCCCTGTGACAACCAAAATGGCGAGGTACAACAGAGTAGAAGTCATTTCCAATCTTCTCCAAGAAGAATCAAGTTGTTGATTTGAATCTAAAGACAGAAGACAAAAAAATGCTTACATAAATAGAAAAGCAGAAAAGTGGAGATAATTACTTGATTTGAATTAATATATAAAAACCTGTTCACAATTGTCCCTCATATTTTTCATAAAGTCTCTTTCCGTCGTGTCACAACGCCAAATAAATAAGAAACAACTAACAGAAATACCACAAAGAAAAACATTGTTTGTACTCTGCCTCTTGGTTGAAATAGTTCTGGTGTCAGAGGTTGGTGTTCAAGCACAGGTAAAAGGCCAGGATTTAAACTTCTGATTTTCAAGGCAATCTGCATTAACACAAACTTTTTCCACTTGGCCCAGTGCCGGACTAAGTTAAATTGAACGAATATAAAAACTTATTGTTGTGGGGGTCGGGGATCAGAGCATGTAAACTACAAGAAAGAAGAGAGGAAAGGAGAGGGCAGGATGGGCAAGGGAAGATTTGACAGTGAAAAATGCCGTTTAATGTTGTTATTCTTCTGTGTTCTGTTTAGAGCCTTCGTAAGCCATTCATAGGTAAGAGGAGCTTAGATGGGCTTAGATTGTAGGTTGCTTGTCATTGCTTAGTCTTAGTAAATAAATTAACTGGTTTTGTGGGGTTACCTTTGTAATAAGTCCCGAATCCTCCTTTGTATGTGGGTCAATGTTTCGAATCTCGCTTACGGTAGATTAGGCATAGTGTGGCACATTCTCAAACCTTGCTTGGAAATAGACATAATATCATCTCAAATATCAGCCCAATACTTGTGGGACCTTTCAGAATCTATTCATTTGTGTTGCGTCCATTGTAATGAAACGTTTACGTCTATACAGATTAAAGGAAATCACTTTCAGCATCTATTTTAAAGTTAAAATGTATGTGTAATTAGCATCTTCTTGTAGTCTGTTTGTAATGTGTGTCTTTTGCATAACGTTTTTTAGATTTGAAATAGTTTAAATACAAGTTATAAAAAGAACGGTTGCGTAATTTTTTTAACACTGTATAAATATACTAGTCTTATCTGTTTTCTAGTCAAAATGCCGATAAAGTAGAAACGGTTTATCTTTTAAGCAAATCCCACCTACAATGAAGCATGTCACCACGAAGCAGATAATCGCCGGTACTTACCTTCAGACGTGACCGATTCTCTTAAAATCGCCGCTAGACTAATACGGTTGCGTATGAGACAGGGTGTTTTATTTTAAGTCTGTTCGATAAAGAAAGAAAGCTAACCAATCAGCTTTTAGATTAAAACTAGACGGACATGATTCGAATACTATTGAATGAATACAGCTGAAACCGAATGGAAGTGTTCTCATGAAACACTCGAAATAAAGACTGGAGGATTTGATTTCGCCAACAAGTTTCACTCGTGGGGATCGCAGATGAAATCTTCTTTTGAAAAGAATATTTCTCTTTTAACACTTTACACATGAGAATTTCTTTGAAACAGCAAGTATCCGTTCTTCAAGACAGTGGGTGACAAACATTGAATAATCACCCATTTATCATTTTGAAGTGCCGGAATATATTTATTAAATGTAGCTTAGTCAGACACAAGGCCACATATATTTACTAAACCTAGCTTAGTCGGGCAGGAAGCTAAATGAGGAAATGGAGTGGGAGAAATAACGTTCTGTTAGCAAATGTATAATATCATCCCAGCATTTCGACTGACTCAGGAACATTACAAAAAATTAAATATCTTGTCTTAAGAAACTTCGCTTTTGAACATTGGGGTGCAAAGATATCTTCACCTTAACCTGAATCTGTTTTTAAGAAGGAATTAATCTTCATGTGTTTCTTTCTTTCGTCCATGATTTTTGTGCTTTCGAATTTAGCAATTGTACTCAGATTATTTGGCAGACAAAACCAGACAAGCAGAAATTAATCGTGAACCAATGTTTTATTTAATCGAAGATATCGTGTTAGCATCGAACATAATTCAAAAGAGCAGAGGTGTTAAAATAAAAAATCGATAGAAAGTAATATGAAATAAATAAATACAAACAAAATATACAAAATTATTTTTTTTTTATCTGTTCGTGGGAATTGGTGTCGCTTACTAGGAGCTGAACAAATTCTCGACTAACTCTTCGGTCAACCCCTCTGTGAGACTGTTGATATAATCTCGATCAGGATGATAGACTTCTTTATGAAAGGTTCCGAAAACATAACTGGACTCTTCCTGGTAGAAGATGTACGTTCTGAAAGTACATTTCCCCGTCAGGTTGATTCGATAGAGCTGAGTATTAAAAAATAAATGAAAATGCAGTGTAAAAATGCTGGATTAGACAAGAAAATACAGAAAAATCATTGTAAATAAATATTAGTTTAGACATTTCAGCGGTTGTTTTGTTTGGATTTCCCCGATCAAAGGCAAACATGTCATAGGTCTATAGTTATTTGCTTTTATCCGTTCTTTATTGTCTTTTGTGTCAAACTAGTTGTAACTTTCGTCACCCAAAACGGAATCCTTGTTTTCCATAGTCATTTTTGTAGTTGCTCGGAGATATATTAATATAATTATTTTTTTATTAATATTAAACATTATGGCATCTAATGAACTTCCTAAATTATGAAACAAAGAGACTTGTAGTTACATTTTAGAAATCACGATTTGTAGTTACATTTTAAAAATCACGATATACAACAATACTGGGGAAAGAAATAAAGGGATTCATTCAAGATCAAAAATGGACACATTATGTCTATCTCAAATATTGTAATTTTAAAGATGTTTGGTTTATTTCTGTGACGAGTTCTTTATATCGTTAAATGCTGAACCCCACTATTACGTGTCGATCATTTCATGATCGACACGTAATAGTGGGGTTCAGCATTTTTACTTAACGTAAAAAATTGTTGGCTGATATCTGGGAAGCGTAGAATAACCAGGTCCATCAAACCCACCTTTCTGCAGACGTTTAAATTTTGATGTGTGTGTGTGTGTTTGTATGTATATATGTATGACTATATAGTTTCATGTAAATATATATATATGTGTGTGTGTATGTATAAGTGTGTGTGCTTGCGTGTGTGTGTGTGTATGTGTGTGTGTACATTCATGTTTTTTGTTTTATATATATTTCTACAAGGAATCTCAAAGAAAATAAATAAACAATTCCACCTATATAAAATGCAATATATATATTGCATTTTATGTTTTATGTGTATATACTGTGTCTTTTGCAAAAATGGATTTTAGATTTAAAATAGTTTAAATACAAGTTGTTAAACAAACGGTTGCGTCCTTTTTGAAAAACCCTGTATAAATATCAAGATCTTTTGTGTCACCAAAAGTCAAATTCTTTTCTACTGTTTTTCTGCTCAAAGTGCCGATAAAGTGGAAAAGGTTTCTCTTTTAGCTAATCCCAGCCACAATGAAGCTTTTCACCACGAAGCTAATGATCACCGGTACTTACCCAAACATAAATAACTAGAACTTCTGTATTAATAACTGGATATCTTTGTCACTAAAAGACAAATTATTCTATGTTTTGCAACTCAAAGTGCCGATAAAGTGGAATGGCTTCACCGTTTAGCTAAGCTCGCCCACGAAGCAAATGATCGCCGGTACTTACTACTACTCCAGACATAACCGATTCTCTTAAAATCTCAAACAGACTAAGTAACTTACATTAGAAAAAATATTATTGTCTGTTCAATAAAGAAAGAAAACAGACCTTTCGGGATGGAACTGGACAGTCAGGATTTAAATATTATTGAATGAATACACTTGGAATCGAATGTAAGTGTCATCATGAACGACTCGAAAAGGGGACGGCAGGATTTAATGTTGGGAATAAGTTTAACTCGTGGGGAGCGCAGATGAAATATTCTTTTGAAAGGAATCATCTTTTTCTTGTAATGAAACAAAATCACAATGGATAGCTAATTGTACATTCTTCAAGAGAGTGGATGACCAACATTTTAATAACATTACCCATTCTGAATAGCGAGAATAACAACAATTAAATAAATATTTGTCTGTCTCTGAATGTGTATGCACTGCGATTACTCGAAAACTGGCCAGTCTAGAGATATATTAGTCAGCACACTAGGCAGTGCAATGTCGGGTTTTAAATCTTTGGTATCAGCGGTTCTCGAGAAAAAATAAACAGAAAATTACAGATTATAGATCTTTTATCTAAAAACATAGATCTAAATTAAGATATAAAATATCTAAATTAGCAAAACTGAAAAGAAGTTACCGAATTACCTCGACGCCGTAGTTTTGTAGGACGGACAAAAAAATTAATTTACCCGACTATTATGGCAGGCTGCTCCACACACCATAACGTCCGGCACATTCCAAACATGCACTTTTGGATCGTGTACTGCCCTAGTATTTAAAAGATTAACGTAATCTAGCACACGGCCATATATATTTACTAAACCTAGTTTAGCCTGACAGGAAGCTAAATGGGGAAATGAATGAAAAGAAAAGACACATCTTATTTACACATTATTGAAAAACGGCAGTTAGGTACATGAAGGGTTAAACTAGGAAAGGGAAGTGTAACCCAGCAGCTTGAGACAAGAGAAATTGCCATCGATTTTCAATCTAAGTTGAAGAAAGGAAATTTTTTTTTTTTCGTATTTATATAAAATAAAACAATGGTGTTCATGGAACATGTTCCAAAATACTGCTTGTTAATTTGAGCAAATCCATAATTTTTATGATCGATAAAATAAATAAATTGTTAAAAGGACCTGTTCACAATTGTCCATTTTTTTTCTTTCATTCCGTCACGAAATGCACTCCATGGAAAAAGAAAAAAAACTAACAAATGTAACAGAAAGAAAAAAAGTTGGAATGCTTTGATGGCAAACAAACAATAGAGAGATTATTTTTCAACTCCCAGCTGCACATCTGTTGGTTCCTTTTTATCTATCTTTTTACTTATGTTTAATTGCTGTTGCTGCTGCTGCTGCTGGTGGTGGTGGTGGTGGTTTTAGATTTCGGCAAATGTTTTCAAGCGTCCTTTTTCGTATCACTTGCAGATCGACTATTGTTTGATTGATTGATTGATTTTTTTAGCGGCATATCAACCCTTGTTGGGTCATTTAATGCCGAAATCAGTTTAAAATTTTTTTAAATAGTTTCAAACAATAGAAAAATTATTTTTCAACTCCCAGCTGCACCTCTGTTGGTTGCTTTTTATCTATCTTTTTACTTATGTTTAATTGCTGTTGCTGCTTGTGACTTTGGTGAAAGGATATTTTTACTTTTTTAAATAGAGTCTTATGACTTTGGTGAAAGTATATATTTCTTTTTTTGAAATAGTCTTGCGACTTTAGTTAAGGAAAAGCAACCTTTCACCATAGTCTTGCGACTTTGGTGAAAGGTTACTTTTCCTTAACTAGAGTCTTGCGACTTTGGTGCAAAAACAGGTGACCCCTGTTTGGGGGCCGGGGTTACCCCTCTGCCGGGGGTGCATTCGACGTATTCTAGGTCCCAGCCGACAGGGCACTGACGTCGACGAGAAATGCATCATTGTATTTTACCGAATGAATTTCCTTCGGATTTACAAAAGTTAGGATAAATATTTGCTCATAATTTTATCTGGATTTTGTAACATTGTCTTCATTATTTCAGAATCCTCTTACTAATGGAGTTTATGTGAGGACGTAGCCGAAACTGCTGCTGATAATATTGATGAGTGCTTAACTTTGACCGTCTGCTTCGAATTTTAGTTAAATGAATAATATTCTTTTGTCGCTGATTATTTCACTCGAGTATTAATAGTTGATAATAGTCGACTGTCTGATAAATCATGTTTAATCTTGGTATTTCTGAAACCTGTGTAACGGTCACAGACCAGTGAAATAGAACTAGCACTGAAACAAAAATTTTTAAAAAAGATATCAGAGATAGTAAGTAAAAGAATTATCTGCCCTTGATAAGAGTTACCGCCCCTTCTTTCTGAAGAAAATTTAAAATTACCGTTATCTTGTCCTTGACGCCACAGCCAGATCCATCAATAGGGAAAGAACTAACATCTCTTCCAGGAATTAATGATGTCAGGCCCACAGAGGTATTTAAAGAGTTTTGACGGGAGAATTCACTCCCTTTTGCCATTCTTGTTAGTGCCAGCAGGGGGTAAGGTGAATTTTTACCCTTCTATTCTATCGATTTTTATTAGGAACTTCTACAGTCTATATATTTCTCCGCATTTAAGGCCTTTCTATTTAACACCTTTTCCTAGATACTTTTCTCTTTCGAAGGAATCACACTTTCTGGCATTTTCATTAACTTTATTATCACCAGGTTTTTAGACCGCATTACCATAGCTGTTAGACAGACCTTTATTATTTCAGTGCTAGTTTGATTTACTCCGTCTAATATCGTTCTTCATTTTAAAGAACGGTCTCAATATTACATTGACGTGTATGTAACCTTTTTAACCTTTTTTTATCGTATTATCATTCATAAATACGTGTATTTTCTCGGTTATAACAGTGATATTGTTTTCGTAACATTTTGTCTTATTTTTGTTGTCAACTATTTGTCTAATCCGTGCAAGGGACGTAACTCGTGTCTTTATTAATTTTTACACTCGAATAAAAGTGCTTTCGGAAATTCTGATTGAAAAGAACACACGTATTATTCCGGGACATATCTTACAAAGTATATTATCAAAGAGTTGTTGTTAGAAGCTAATTTATAAGTATATCCAACACCTGTATTTAATTATTCTGCATTTTATATAGGATATATACAAATAAGCTATCCTGAGCAAGATGTTGATTACATTATACTAGCTGAAAACCACTCTACGAGTGGGATTTCCATCTAGTATGAGATAAATTCTAATTTAGGGAAGTGCAAATATTTTAATTAGTGATTTCTTATTTTACGCTTACTTTCAGATGTAAACTACTGTGTCCATGAACATATACGAAAATATTGGAATTCAATTTTTCCATTGAATATAACGTATTTAAGTGTACTTTATAGCTTTGCATAGTGGCGTAATGGTAGTGGAATTCGATTTCTAAAGGTAACTTACGATTAATATCGGTAATATGTGACTTTTTGCGGTTAATAATGTTTTGAATGAAATGCTTCAGTTCTCCAATACGTTATATTAATGTTGATTGTGTGCCATTATTACAACATGGGTGACTTTTTAAGTCTTTTAATAATTGACTTTGAGGGGAGTCTATTCTTTGTTTTAAGATCAATTAGCTTGTTTTTATAGACTGAGGGTAATATCATTTAGCGCAAATAGATTTTGAGTAATACCTCAAAAATTGCCCGACCCCATTTCTAATTTTGGCATAGCGTAAATACCTTTTATAAAGAGTTATCTCCCATGAATTCTTTTCATATTTTCTAATTTTGTCATCAATGGCTTTGTTTCCAAAATCTTGTGTCTTTGTTTCTTTTTTCTCATTGTTCCGAACGACTTTCTCAATTTCCAACTCCTTCTGTTCCAAAAAAACAATTATATTTATTAATTATTCTCACTCCAAATGCGACCTTCTTTTGCCTCTCGCGAGTAAGGCAAAAGGCTAAATAGGGGGAAACTGGAGGTAGGAAGATTGTTTTGCGCCAGTGGGAAATAGGCAACTTTCTCAGCCACGAGGCGGGCCACTTCTCTTTTTTCTCTGTCGACCTCTTCCTATCTTTCATTTTTTTGCTTCCACCTCCCTTTTCCCTCTCTCTTTCTTTTCTGTTAACCTCTTCCGACTTTTTTTCTTCTTTTTTTCACCCTCTTTTTTTTCTTCCCTCTCTTTTCCCCCTTTTCTCTTTCCTTCATTCTCCTACTTTCTCAATCTTTTTCTTTTTTCAATCAAATTTCATATTCTTCTTTTTCTCCTCTTCTGATTGCCATTCTCTTCTTTTCCAGATATTCCAGCCATTTTGTTTGTTTCTATTTTTCATTCCATCTCACCTGGTTCCAAACCCTTCTATGATCCCCCCCCCCTTATACTTATCGTCTTACCTACATTTCAAGCTAGTTTTTATTCTATTCTTCGTTTCTATTTTCATCACTTCTTTCTTTTTCTTTCTTTCTTTCTTTCTGTTATTCTTTCTTTCATTCTTATTTTTCCCCTCCCCTTTACTTCCTTTCTTTTGTCTGCCTTTCTTTCTTTCTGCCTCTCTTTCTTTGTTTTCTTTCTTTCTGGCTGTATGTCTGTCTTATTCTCTTTCTTCCTTCTTTTCTTTTTGGTTTTCTTTCTTTTTTTCTTCTTTCTTTCTTTCTTCTACTTCTCTCCTTCTTGCTTTTTCCTTCCTTCTTTCTTTCTGTCATTCTTTCTTTCATTCTTCTGTTGTTCCCTTCCCTTTACCTTCCTTTCTTTTTTTTTCGCCTTTTCTTTCCTTGTTTTCTTTCATTCCTTCTGTCTGCCTGTCTTTCTCTCTTTCTTTCTTCTTTTTCTACTTTGTTTCTTTCTTCCTTTCTCATCTTCCTTCTTTCCTCCCCTTTTCCTTTCTATTCTGTCTTTTCTCTTCTCGTTTCACAATGCATTTCTTTCCTTCTTTTTCTTTTTTTTTTATTAAAATGTTTCATTCATTTCTATGTCAATATTTACTTTTTGTTACTTATGTAAAACAGAATTTTAAAATCTTTTCGTTCAGAAATTAAATATCCTTTTTCACTTCATTCATTTCCTCTCTTTGCTGTAAATTTATTTTTGGAACCCTGATATTTTTGTGTGGCGTCATATCGGCGAAATATCTTGTCAGCCGCTCCTGAACAGTCATTGTTTTCACAGCTTAATCACCATCCGCGAATAGTCTTGATCACTACCCGATTCACTGCCCGGGCAAGAAGGCCAGTTAGGGGTGACACACCATTTTATTTAGACGAACCCTTCAAATTACTTCTGCATAAGTGTGTAAGCTATGGGTGGTCAATGAGCAGAAATCAGATTTCTACGGTTTGTATTTCCCCGTACCCCACCCCAAAAGAAAAAATAATAAAAGTCAACAACTGGTTAGAACGACATAAAAATTTATCGTTTATTTAATTGCATGGTGTAGAATGCAGCTGACTCATCCAGTAGTGGCTAAAAGAGAGAGGAAAAGAGTACGTTATTAGAACAACCGGTATACCGACTGATAGAGAGGAGGAGAGAGTTAAACGCAACACGGTGCAT
Source organism: Architeuthis dux (assembly GCA_006491835.1). Classification (NCBI taxonomy): domain Eukaryota; kingdom Metazoa; phylum Mollusca; class Cephalopoda; order Oegopsida; family Architeuthidae; genus Architeuthis; species Architeuthis dux. Next base: position 581,073 of record VCCN01004032.1, on the reverse strand, counting down.
GGTCACGCTAGTATTTTTGTGTGACGTCATATCGGCGACATATCTTGTCAACCGCACCAGAATAGTCATTGCTTCCACTGCTTTCATGGCCATCCACGAATAGTCTTGATCACTATCCGATTCGTTGCCAGAGTAAGAAGACCCAGGACAAAGAAACTTCTCGCAAGACATCTTCTTCCAAAGAACTGTTACTTCTGTGTGTATAAAGAATTCTAAAAAGTAACCCCGGGGGAGAATGACTTGTTTATTGATTAAAACATGTATTCGCCAAAACTGGGAAAATATCGTTTTGTGTATTGTTTTCACTTCAGAACCATTTTTCTCCAAAGAATTGCTTCCGTTGAAAAAGATCACCTACGGCTAAAACATGGACGCATTCAAAGGAAGTTCTTTGCTTTTCTTTACACATTGAAGTCTATCATTGATGGTTAGCCACATTTCATTATCTACCAAACTGATTTCATCAATAATGAACACTTTCAATTCATCCAGCATTTCATGCAAAGCAGACGACTTACTACCTATGAGTGGTTCCCTCTTCTTCTTTGTACCGAATGAAATTTTAAATAAGGTGTTGATGGTATAACCCTTTAACTGACTAGCTTTTCCGGTAAATGCACTTTTGACAATTTTTAGTTTTGAATGATCTTGGTAAGGAATACTATTATACTAGCGTCTTGCTCCTTCATACAAAACATCAACTGCTGTGGTTTTCCCAACACCAGCACCCCCTGAAAGGAACCACAGAAATTGATTATTAGCCTGAGTATTTCGTTGGTTTAAATTATTTAGGAAAATTAGAGAAAATAAATTTTACGAAAGATGTTTTGTTTGTTTGCTTATATACAAGAAAATTAACTTATTGTCTTTGGTGATTACTGTATTATTATTTAAAATTACATTTGTAGATATTGTATTCGTGCTTTAATGTTTGTAATTCTTCATTTGTGTTTGTCTTTCACAACCGATATAATATGGTATGCTGAACTACCAGAGTGCCAATTAATTGTTTATTAGGACCATTAATGCCGAGATATCCTATTGTTTTGATTCAAACCATAAAACTATTAAAAGAGTTATATATGTTCAGTCAGTATGTGCCCAAGAACCTGTATAACAATTTTCATTCTAATCGGTTCAGCAGTTCCAAAGTTCAATATGTGTTGCATGTTTGACATATGGTTAGTTACATATAAAACTATCTGAACTACCAGCCCTACGAACGGATATTTCCAGCTAGTTACTGCAGAAGGCTTAAATGGGGTCTTTGGCCTTAATAAGAGATCAACATTGTTTTTATGGGGTACCTTAATTCTACCACTGGCTACAATGCATCATTTCGGCTACTTGAAGGGCACGTGCAGATAAACAAAATCAGACTTTAAGTATTATATAGATAGATATAACAGATCAGTATAGTGCGAATGCAGCCCCCACATTATCTTTTTAGAATGTTCATAGATTAATATACGAACACCATGCTCCGGGGTCCCATTGGTAACCGCAAAAGAAATGGTGGCCATAGCTCTAGCCGTCCTTGAGTTATGTTAACAGAGATGCACGGACAGACATTTGCTGAATTAGAGTAAGATAGTAAATTATTAAGTAAACGTGAACGGTGCCTGACACAAACTAAGGAACCCATTTAGCATGAGTTTACACTGGAAATTGAATCCCCACTAAAATCTTAGTGGAATTTTCAAAAACTAACTCACTAAAAACCTGCTCCGTGGTCCCATTAATAACCACAGACAGTTTGTTGGTCATAGCTCTTTTTTGTGTTTTGCGATCACAGACGGACGGATGGACATTTGCTGAATTATAGTAAGAAACTAATAAATGTTCGGGTAATCATTAACACAGCTTGACACAAATTAAGGAACCAATTTAGCATGAATTTACATTTACGTGTGGAGTAAATCACTGTAAAAATAATAAAATAGATAGATAGCTTAGGGGAGGAGACGGATTAATGCCTTTCCCAAGGGAATCAGTGTTAGTCTCAGTGTGACTAAATAATTGTTCCATGTTCCACCTAAAAGAAGATAGTGGGAATTGTCCGGCGGGGGAGGGGGGAGAAAGGTGAGGCATAGCAAGACATTTCCTTTAATTATCTGAATATGACATTTTACAAACAGCAGAGTTAGAGAGCTCATCTAAGCTCAAGAATGTCAGGATAGAAGAAAGGGATCTGAAAAAACTTATACTAAGTCAAGACTTAAATAACTGAGGGAGAGGTAAGAACAAACCAACAACATCCAACTAGCTAATTGTGGATATGCACCACGAAACTAACAGAATTGAACTTATAGCGAAAACACTATTTCAGAAGGCGGTCCATCAAGCCAGCAGCTACTTAGTAATAAAACAGATTTTTAAAATGGGAACCGGGCAGGAACTCTCTGCTACTCTGAACGTCTCCAGGTGGTGGATTGGGAAGGCCCAGTAGATATATGGGGTACCCCTTAAGATGGCGTGGACCACAGAGACAAATAAGGTGGCACCATTCTGAACGCTCACCAGAAAATAGTGTCAACGGGTGAGCTAAATTAGCCACCACCTTCCAATATGACAGCACAACCATATACATATCGTAGCGTTCCTATCAAAGGTCCAACCGCATTACGTCATGTGCCTGCGGTCAATGTGCCACTGAATGCGAGCAGACACTGTCCAAGCAAAACAAATTAAACAATATGAATATCTACACCTACAACGTTCGTGGCATAGCTGAGGACCATAAACTAGATCAACTGTTAATGGAACTGGACAACATCAACTGGTACAACGTAGGAATAAGAGAAACTGTCTAAAGTTTAAGGTCAGTAATCATCTATTCTATTATAAAGGGTGTGAGGATAAGCAATTCAGTGGCGTAGGATTCTTAGTCATTAATAACATCACAGGAAACTGAGTTCGGTATTTCTGAGATGAGGTGTTAGTATT
>VCCN01004032.1:386679-397180 GCA_006491835.1 Architeuthis dux | reverse complement strand
CCCCCCCCCGCCTGTTTCATTTGTTTTTCCTTCTTTTTTTCCTTCCTCCCTTCCGTCCAGCATATATGTATATGCCGTATAACGCAGTGTCACAGTATATTTGTTTGAATAAGTGTATATATACAGGGTGTCTCAGAAAAATCTGGTTATTACTTCCATTTCTCAAATTTAATGATAATAGCTCGACAATTCACCCGAGGACATTTGCCCCGGGGACATTTGCCCACAAGGGCAATTGCCAAACATAAAATAAATGTGTACATTTTTCTGGGACATCCTGTATATATGGCTGTATAGATGTGCGTGTGTGGACACATCTGTGTGTGCGTGTGGAGGGTGCTGTGTGTGTGTGTGTATCTATGTGTGTGTCTGTGTGTGTGTGTGTCCGTGTGTGTGTCCATGTGTTTGTACGTGTGTGTGTGTACGTGTGTGTGTCTCTGTGTGTCTGTGTGCGTCTCTGTGTGTGTCCGTGTGTTTGTACGTGTGTGTGTCTGTGTGTATCTATGTGTGTGTGTGTGTGTATGTGTGTATCTATGTGTGTATCTATGCGTGTGTCTATGTGTGTTCGTGTGTGTGTGTCTATATGTGTGTCTATATGTGTGTCTGTCTGTGTGTGCGTCTATGTGTGTATATATGTGTGTGTCTGTGTGTATCTATGTATCTATGTGTGTGTCTGTGTGTGTGTCCGTGTGCTTGTACGTGTGTGCGTGTGTACGTGTATGTGTCTGTGTGTATTTCTGTGTGAATATATGTGTGTGTCTGTGTGTGTGTGTCTGTCTGTGTGTGCGTCTATGTGTGTGTCTCTGTGTGTGTGGCTCGCATAATTGAAACAAGGAAGACTCTTCTTCTTCTTCTTTTCCCCTCTGAACACCTTCAGCCTCTTTTGGCATCTGCAGAATGCAATGATGTGTGTCCCGAGGGGGGGGGGGCAAATTAACAGGGTAACGGGACAAGAATAGCACAAGAAAAGAAACAGAAAAGCAGAAGGAAGTGAGCACGAGCCAACAATCAACATCATGATCAACAGCCGTCATAAGTCCACTGCTGGACAAAGGCCTTTCCCATCTCCTTCCATGACCTAGATCTGTGCTAACCTCTGCCAAGTCTTACCGGCAAACCTTTCTATCTCATCCCTTCATCCTGTGCCTGGTCTTTTCCTGCTGCGTTTACTGTCTCACGTGCACCGATCGGTTAGTTTTTTTGCCCCATCTGTTGTCATCTCTTATTGCTAGGTGACCAATCCATCTCCATTTTTGCTGCTTAATTATTTGTATAATATCCTTCACTGTGGTCCTCCCTCTGATCCATGTTGATCTTTTTCTATCCCTAGCATTGCTCTTTCCATTGCTCTCTGTGCTATTCTAAGTTGGTTTTCAGTTCGTTTTGTTAATTTCCATTTTTCGCATCCATAAATCATGGCTGGTATTATGCAGCCGTTTTATACTTTACGATTAAAGTATACTTGAAATTTCTTTGTAAAATACTGAAATACCTGAATAAATTAATTATTTTGTCGTAAAATTCCTATCTGAAAACCAAGATTTAGCCTTTTAAAGTACTCAGATATGTCAACTGGGAGACCAGATATGAAATTCTGTTTTTTGGGGGGTGTGTGCTGGTAGCCATTTTGTTTTATGCAAATGAAGTAGTTCTTCCCAACGTTTTCCTTGGGAACCCGGCCTATAAAAGTATGCCCGCAAATTCTCCAGAACAAGAAATTAGTGATGTACAAATAGTTAGAGATTATTTCAATAAATATAATTATAATTTATTATTACTATACATACTTATAATTATATAGCTGTACAAATAAATTTAAGTCAAACCAGGAGTATATGTATGAATATTATTATTTATTCTTTTATTTTTTTGCGTTTTGCGGACTGCAGTTTCGACTTGTGTCATCGTCAGCGCATTTTTTGGAAATGAGAGAAAAGGTTAATTTCGAGTCGTGAATATCTATTGTTGTTGTTAGTATGTTGGGGCCTTTGGTTAGAGTGTGTTGATTATTTATTCTTTCATTATTTTTTTCTTTTACTTATAATTATAGGTATGAGTTTAATTATTAATTAATACATTATTTCAGGTAACCAACCTTTTGTGCGCACATTAATTTCCTTTGTGCGCTGGTTGCAAAACGTGTGTGCGCTCGCACACGCGCACAGCTTAGAGGGAACTATGCCCGCCAGTGGAAAATCCAGCTGCTGTGAACCCCCAAAAAATGAATGATGGAAAACAGGTTTGCCAGATGTCTTTTGTAGCCCACTATATAATCTGTATGGTGCTGGGACCAAATTAAGTAGCTTCATCACCAAAATAATCAAATAACTTAAAATCCATCATCAGACTAAGCTTGCAGGGGAAATATTTTAATCTACAGGGTGTCCCTAAAGTATGGACACATAGGAAATATCCCTATTTATAACTAACTATATTTCTTTTTGCCCCACAGATTAAATGAGTTTGTCGAAAGAAGAAAGGATTGAACTGGACGTGAAGGATGGTCATATCAAAAGATAGCAGTTGATTTTAATGCATTTCATCTCAGAAGGACCCCAATTGGCTTTTCCATCGTGGGAAAGGTGGTTAGAAAGTTTAAAGAAACAGGCAGTGTCATGGACAAACCCCGTTCTGGACGACCAAGGGTATCTGACGAAACGAAAGAAACTGTCATGGCTAAGTTTTACGCTAGCCCCCAAAAATCACTTCGCAGGACATCCATGGATCTGGGCGTTCCCAAAGCAGTTTTCCTATGTGTCCAGACTTCAGGGACAGCCTGTATTGTTCACGAATATTCATGTCGGATCATGTCATTCGTGTGTAAAAGGAGTGTTATCTTTTGTAAATTTTCCATTAATACCAAATCTATGTTCGGAGCCAAAAAGGTTTTTTTTTTCAGCACCAAATTTGCCCAATTCTGGTACTGAAAAATACCAAATGGCAACCCTGAACGAGAAACTTGATTGACCTAAAATAAAGGAATAAAAACAGGTCTGCTTAGTCTCTCAATAGAAACCATCACGTGACCAACGTATTTTTGGTAGCATGCCGTGTTGAGGATGATCAATTAAAAGAAACAGGGAAAAGTGGTGGTCAATGAATAAGTTACTTCTCTCACATTTTGTTCTGCAGTGATCGCTAAAAAAGTCTGAATTTTTTTTTAAAAAAGCAAGCGTGAATGCTGCAGGACACAAACTAAGGGATCAATTTAGCATAAACTTACGTTTCAAATTGAAACCCCACTAATTAGGGGGAATTTTTTAAAAATGTTTTTTTTAGACATAATAAGGAATAGATAATTAAATTTCCAGCTCTCTAGCTCCATTGATTCGGCCTGTACACATGATACATACATACATAGATAGCCAGCCAGACCAGCTTGAAAACTGAAGAAACCTATGCTGACAATGTTGGTGACAGTTTTGGTTGATGGTTTCTAATAAAATCGAGCCCGTGATTTGGAAATAAGAAATCCCTAAAGATTGTTGAACGGCAATTAGTAATCATTTGTGGCAAGGTAAGCTGTAAAATCCTGCCTAGCGACGGAGTCGTCTGCGGCGGCGCAGGCGGTGGCGGCCAGAAGTATTTTAGCAGATTAGAGGAAGGATCAAACCTTAATCCGTCACTAGATTAACGCAAACACAAATTTTCTATTTATAATGCGTGTTTTTCTTTGGTGGGGAGATTCGGAGAGAAAGTCATAGGAAGAATGAGTTTCTCTTTGGGTAATTTGATATAAGGAGTAGCATAGCGACTATGCGGAATAACGGCGGTTTTGTTGAGCCTTATGTTCAGGGTGTGGGTGTGTAAGTGCGATGGGAGATGGCGAGGGGCGGAGATAAGGTCAAAATATTAACTAAAGCTTGTTTATCAAGATCATTGAACAGTTGTTTAAGTACACTAACAGAAAGTATGTTTACACTCACTATTTAAAAAAACGAAGAAAGCCTCTCCAACCTTTCCTTCATCAGCGCGCGCGCACACGCGTGTGCAGGTGTGCATGTGTGCTTTCGTGCGTGTATGTGCTTTCCTGTATGTGTGTATGTGTGTGTGTTTCTCTGTGTGTTTGCGCTTATGTGTGTTCGTGTGCGTCTGTTTACGTGTGTGAGCGCATACGTATGTAAATACAATTGGGAAGGTGCACATGTGTGTGTGTGATTTCGTGTGTGGACGTATACGTATGTAAATACAATTGGGAAGGTGCGCAAGTGTGCGTGTGTGTGTGTGCGTGCTTTCGTGTTTTTGTGCTTATACCGTATATTTCGGCGGATAAGACGAAGCATTCAAAAAAACACCCTCGTCGTCCTATAGGCCAGATACAAAAACATTGACTAAACAGTGAGCTAAAACCATGAAATTCAGACTGAATTTTGGGTCTCGTCTTATCTGAAGGTCACCTTATCCGCCGAAACATACGATAAATAAATATACATTGCGTTTTATTATATGTGGGGACAAAAAAACCCAGAAAAGACCAAAAGATGAAAGAATCGTTGTATTAATCTCAGAAGCATAGCATGAGGGGGGGGGGCGAGAGGGAGCAGTCAAAACAGAGGCGCAAGTGTGAAAAGGCGCAAAATTTATTTTGGTCTATAATGTTAATTAATAATTATGCCGTCTCCTAGGATATAGGACAATGTCCGCCGTGCGCTGTTTTTGCTCCCGGTGCTGTTTTTGCCCCTGGGTGCTGAGAACCCTTGCTATGTCACTGATTTATCTAAAGAAGACTACGGTAATTGATATCAAAACGTAGAAAGAGGGGAACGCAAAGGGTGGGTTGCTGGTGCCAGGAAATCCCGGCCTTAAGTTCCAGTCGACTGCCGGACAGAACAAAATTCGTTTTGACTCTTTCTTAATCTCTTTCATTGGCAATCTTCGGCCGTGACATCACGCTGAACTGAACCAATGCTCTTGACTTTCAGTCATGTTTCCAACCTGTACAATGCTCTGTTTGCAAAGTATTCTTTTTTTTTAATAAGAAAACCGAGAAACCGGTGGCCAAGCGCTTAGCAGTATGGAAAATGGAATCGGCAAGTCGAGTTCAAACTCCGGTTAATGCCCTTGGGAAAGGTATGAATCCATCTCCTCTCCTCGTCTACTCTACGCTGGTCGGTATAGGAATACAAAGGGAACGAGAAGAAATTGTTATGACGAGGCTTGTTTTGATTGGTTTAGAATTGAAAGGAAACATTGGTTGAAAAAAATGGCGAATGTAAAATGTACGAAAGGACGAAATAGGCCCGGTTGATATTTATCACAGCACAGAACCAAATACAGGTTGGGAAGATTGTGCTGCATCAATGGGTAAAATAGCGGATGAAGTGAGTGATGCCACTTCGGGTGCTTGTCGCCTCTAAGTCAATTGTCACATATTGCAAAATCTCGAGGACTTTGAAGTCTAACCGAGACAGGTGAGCGTGGAGGAAATTTGTGATATGTGATGCCCGGGGGGGGGGGGGGGGTGCAGGGACGGATTGTCATTGCGAGCGCAAGGGCATTATTTATTTTTATTTATTTAATAAGAAAAATAAATAAGAATAAATCTGAAAACGTACAGTTTGGAACAAAGAGGAAAAGAAAGAAAGAAAGAAATGTGAGAGGGGGGTGAGAAAGAGAGGGTGGTATAAAGAAAGAAAGAGAAAAAAGGAGAGAGGAGAGAGAAAGAGTGAGAAAAACAGAGAGGCATTGAGAAACAGAGAGAGAGAGAAAGAAAGAGAGGAAGGGGAAAAGAGAAAGGCATCCAGAGAATTTAAAAAAAAAATCTTTTGGCACAGATGCAGATCACAATATATCCAGTCCAACTCTCTTGTGTGCGGAGGCGACAAACGAAAGATCTATGAGGGGGGGGGGGTCCAAATATTAATGAGGAAAAAGTCTCAGTAGTCACTATGTTTTGCCTGGTCAGGCACAAGGCCATTTGTGTTGGGTACCGTTTAACCATCGAAAACACTAAAGTCGTAACAGTCTGGTAGGCTAAATTGTTGACCATTGCGCCGCGTCGAGGTGCCCATATATGGAGGAGGACGTATCTGTCGGTTTTGTTTTTGTCCAGATTTACGAGGACCGTTTAAAGGAATTGAAACTCCCATCCTACAGACGCCGACGAGGAGACACGATCCAAATGTATAAAATCATGAATGGATTAGCGCGGATAGACATCAATATGCTGTTCTCTCACACTAAAAGTTCTCATACTCGAGGACATTCTAATTTCTTTACAAAACGGGTTGTAAATGATTTGAATAATCTTCCTGCCGATATCGTAGATGCGCCATCGCTCAGCACCTTCAAAAACAGTTTAGACAACATTTGGGAAGACATCTACTATCAGACAGCGAATTAATTGAATAACATGTCTTGTACGCTTGAGTCCACACCTACAGGTCTCGTCCTTTTTGTTGAAACTGTTCCCAGTTTTTGTTGTGTTGTGTTTTGTCTTTGTGTTGGTTTTGTATGTGTTGTGTTGTGTTGTGTTTTTGTGTGTTGTGTTGTATTGACCTTCATGTTCCACACCCTTTTCAGCTCCCGTGTCAGGTCCTGGTATTTTTCGAGCGTTTCACTTTCCTTCGTATTGACTCTGAGATCCGCAGGTACAGTCACCACGTCTATTATTTGGCAGGTTCTCTTTCCCTTGTCCACGGCTACAAGGTCTGGTCTTCTTGCTTGGATGGGGGTGGTCGGTTTGGGTGTCGAAGTCCCAGAGTTGTGGCTTCTACTTTCCAGGACAGTCTCCGGTTTATGCAGGTACCACTTGTCTACATAGTCGAATCCCAGTCGTTTGCACAGTTCCCAGTGTATAACAGTTGCTACCCTGTCGTGTCTGCTTTTGTACTCGTTCTGGGCTAATTTACTGCATTCACTGATCATGTGGCTGGTGTCTAATCTCTTTGCTGCATTTGCTGTTTGTCTGGGTTTTGTCGATCTTCGCCATGACATAGTTTGTCCTGATGGATTTGTTTTGGGCGGCCATGATTAGAAATACTGTTTCTCTCTTCAGGTTTCCTTTGCGTAGCCATGTCCATGATCGTTCGTTTGCGCAATTTTGTATTTGTCTGTTGCCATTTGTACGCAGGCTTCTATACCGATGAGTCCTCTGCCTCCTTCCTTCCTCTTCACATACAGTCTATCTAGTCTATCTAGTTCAATCTGTGTAATCTCTGGGGTGCAGGGTCTTGTGTGTTGTCATTAGTTTCCTAGTTCGCCGGTCCATTGACCGGAGTTCATCCTTTGTCAATCCAAGGAATGTGCTTGTGTCTTACTACCGATACTGCCCACGTGTGTAATCCTTTAATCAAATGTCTGCAATTTAGCTTAGTCTCTAATATTCTTCTAGTTCTCCTAAGGTATTCCTTTTTTATTTTCTCTTTTATTTCTTCCTGTTTTATCGAGTCAATATCCGTGGATCCCATCCAGTGTTTTCCAGTTGGCTATTTTCATGTGAGTGTCTTTTAATGTGTTTGTATTCGTTTCTATTTTTCCTCCCTCCTCTATTTTTTAATATTCTCTAACCATTCTGGTGATTCGCTGTGTCTCTTCTGACATCCCCACATGTCGTTCCAGAATTTATTTGCGTCTTTGCCGTTTGGTTTTATGTTCTGTCTTCTTTCTCCATTCAATTTTCTTTCGTTGTTTTGGAAAGTGCGGTTCTGTGTGTATTGTGCAATCCTCTGTCTATATCTCTTTAGTCTTGCTTGTTTGGCTAGTCTTCTTTGGTGTATTTCTTCCACTGCAGTGGGTATCCCTTTATGTCTTATATTGTATGTATCCCATAGTCTCGCTCGTGTTTTGTTCGTGCGTGGTGTGTTTTTCAGTAATCCTTCGCCTCTCTGTAGTTGGGAGATCTGTTTTTCTAATGTCCTCTCCCAGGCAGCTATTTTTGTTCCTGTTGTTCAGGCTTTCATCTTGTGTCTTAAAGATGTTGGTTACCATTTTTGCAGCAGCGTAGATGAGGTTGTTGAGGTCTGTTATGTTGTTGGTTTCAATTTGCTGTAAAAGGCAGTTGACATGTTCAGTTGAATCTGTTATCCTTTTCCAAACGTTGCCTCTAAGGAATGGCAGTGGCCTCTTTTCTTCTTGCATAGTTTCTTTCAGGGTTTGTATCAGGGCCGTTTCTTCTTCTGTTGGGGTGTCAACGTCCCTCTCTTGTGTGTGACTTGTATTTCGGTCAGGGCTTTTGTTTAAGTTCGTTTGTACTTCGTCGTTTATTATGCTAGTTGTGTCGGGGTATTCCTCTGGGGGTAATCTGCTTTCTTCTTTTTCAATATTCCTGTGGATTTCCTGCATTTCTATCTCTGATAACCAGTTTCTTTTCAGAATTTGTTTCGCTTGGTCGGCCAGACGCTGACTTGCTGTCTCTACTGTGGATTTTTCCCGCCATATCGTGAGCATAAGATTTCTGTAATGTCTATCAGATGGTTTGCTTTTAATGTAATAATGCATAACTAATTTGTTGTCCTCTTTCGTCCATTTCTTTTCTTATTGTTTTCCCCCTGAAGGCCATTATGGAAGCACAAGTCGGAATGTTGGCCAGCAGTCGCAGGATGACGACCGGGTCCCTCCTGGTGGCTAACAAGGGAGCATCTTCCGGATATGACGCACATATCTTGAATTTCTGCCCCCATTTTTTGCGGGGGATCTATTATGTTGTACTGCCATTCTGTAATGGTTGTGGTGCTGTAAGGTTGCACCAAGCCCTGGTGTGTTGGTTGAGACCGATTTCAATCAGGGTAACCTCATAGCTCCACCGACTCTTAGCACCCATGGTATACTCTCTTGATGAGGTAAGACATGGGTGTGATCGGCATTGTAGGGGACCAAGTCCTGGTGCGTTGGTTAAGACTGATTTCAATCAGGGTAACCTCATAGCTCCACCGGCTCTTAGCACCCATGATATACTCTCTTGATGAGGTAAGACATGGGTGTGAGCGGCATTGTAGGGGACCAAGTCCTGGTGCGTTGGTTAAGACTGATTTCAATCAGAGTAACCTCAGAGCTCCACCGGCTCTTAGCACCCATGATATACTCTCTTGTTGAGGTAAGACATGGGTGTGCGCGACATTGTAGGGGTTAATAGCTGGAGGAATGTACACTCTATACGTTGGCCGTTGACATTTATCATTGGACCCCCCCTCTGATGCCCCCCGCAGTTGGCACGTTTACGTATTACAGTATTGGGATAATGCGCAAACCTTCTTGCAGAGGAAACATTGTCCCTGCTCAAGCACTGATACTTCATTTTTGGATGCGATACGCCCTTATTTCGTTTATATTTAAGTCAACAAGTAGCTAGTTGGGTGTTCTTGAGCTGTCCATACCCCTCCCGTGTTTCTTATCAGTTTTAACTTAGTAAGAGTCCCGACTATATATATATATATATTTTTTTTTTTTTTAATTAAAAAAATGAGAGCTTTCATTTTTGTTTTTGGGTAATAGAATTTCAATACTTGATACATTCAAGTGAAAATGTTTGGTCTGCATTTATTCGGCATTAAGCAGTAAAAATACTGTTTGACTTCGACTCGGTTTTGGGGACCTCCTAACATTGATAGTTTCAAATAAACTATTTTATTTTTGTTAAAACATTTAAGACGAGTTCCATTTTAACTTTGTCTTCGGTTCTGTCCTGTCCACTACTATTGTTATGTCTAAGTGATTCACAACTAGTTTCTTCCCACTGTCGTACAATTCGGGGATGGGCTGCTTACCATCAAAGATTACATCTCTCTGTTATTTATTTATTTTTAATTGCGGGAGGTGTGTGTGTGTGTGGGGGGGGTAATTCCGAATTCAGTAAACATGGAGTTATGCCACAATATTTCAATACAACAGACACCAACAATTTACATATAAGAGACACCTGTAATATTTTTGTAAGAGAATTAAAAACAATTTAAAGGCCAACATTTAATGTTGTTGTTGTTCTTCTTCTTGTTGTTGTTCTTGTTGTTGTTGTTCTTGTTGTTGTTGTTTTTTTGTTTTTTTTGTTTTTTTTTCTAATCTAATCTCTTAGCTTAATAGGACACAACGCCGCCAAATGTGGTGCACCGGGTGAGAATCGAACTCACTACAGGCGTAATGTGTGAAATTAGCTTGCTAATCATTGTTTCAGGGCGAAGAGTCCATATACTGATATTTACTAAGCTTAACCACAAGTGTGAAACACCTAGTGAGGATCGAACTCAATTCGGTTACAATGGTCTGTAAAAATAGATTGCTAATCACCCTTCAAGATGAGGTGCTGTTCTGAGTTTTATTAATAAGTACTACAAAACTCAGATCATAACCAAATTTTCGAATTGATGTTGTTAATAATAGTAATAATGAGTATTTATAATTGCTTGGACTATATACTTACAGGTGGGAAATGATCTTAACAACTTATACCTGCTCTTATATATACCCTGATTTTGTTTTCTGTTAGCTTCCTACACCAGCGTTCTTACATTTGAATTTCAAAGTTATGCTCATGGTTGGTCGTGGTTATTTCTTTTTTAAATGTATA
>VCCN01004031.1:4446-23360 GCA_006491835.1 Architeuthis dux | reverse complement strand
CTGTCGGGCGACTCCTATGTAGGGGCAGCAGACCTCAACAGCCAGCGCGACATCTGTTTAGGGGTGGCAGACCCCATTAGCCAGCTCGGGCATTTGCCAGGAGAAGGACACTCCTGTCAAACCTACGACCTAAGGACACTGCTGCTATCCGTGCCACTACGGTGGACCATAGCGTTCATACCGAAGGTTTAAAGGGTGTGATTGGCCGCGCGCACGTTGCACTTCCCCTAAAACTGCATTGCGCAGACTATGGATTTTTCGCGTTCAGGCCCCTATGTCCTGAACAAAGACATGAAAAACCCGTCCCAAATCTCCGTTCACGGAGCCAAGTCATTAATTCATATATATTACACACATATATATTACACACACACACACACACACACATACACATATATATATTAGCAAGTAAAGTCACTCTTAGAAAATGCTATTTTTGCCATGATATTTTGGAGTCATTAGAAAATTCTGATTCAATCTCTTTTATATGACATTTATTAAAATTACTAGCTAAAAATACCCCCCCCCCTCCTGGCGTCAATCCCCAGCTATATGGAGCCCACGGTCGGAAAACATTAAATAGTTAATTAACTTGTGGTTTTACGGCCGTAGTCTCCATATAGCTGGGAATAACCGCCTGGAGGGCGGGTATTTTCGGCTAGTTAATACGAATCTAAGGTAAATTAGGTGTTGTTAAGTAAATAGTTCTTACAGAACATTTACTTCAGTTTACTGTTTAATTTACCAAATTAACAAACTTAAATATGAGAGTAAATTTAATTTTTTAACTTTAGTTTAATTTACAGCAGATAAATTGAAAAGGATGACGAACTTTAAATAAAAATCGTAGTTATAAAAGTCATTTGTGGTTCTTAGAAAAAGTAACAATTAAGATTTGGTTTAAACTTATCGTTTTGATTCTGTTAATTCTTTAATGACAAACATCCTAATAAATAATTTTATACGCTTCATGAAGGTAAATATTAGTTAAAATTAATACAGTGGGTTTTAGTCAAACATCGCATCGCAATTTTCGTAGAAAAACCTGTTTTATTCAACTTGTATGTAATATCATCTGCATACTAAAAATTGAACCCCTATTGAAATAAATGCAGTGAATGTAAAAAAAAAGAAATTGAGAATAATTTCGACTTGCTCAGTTTTAGTTATGTAAACAAAAAACAATAACGATATAGCCCTTTTTAGTCTTCTGTACTTAAAAATTCTAAACGTTACTTTTTGTATAATCTTAAAAATGCGTTTTTTAGCTTAAAATATCACGGAATTCTTTAGAAATGATAGTCTAAAACCACCTAGAGTGAAATATCTAAAGTCTACAACCGTTTTTTTTTTTTGGGGGGGGGGGGTTAAACGCAATTACGTTGTGACATAAGAAGATGCTTCTACATAATTTTACATTCTCAAGCATCATTTTTGCTGTGGAATAAGTTATAAAAAAAAATTAATTGGATCACATGTATTTTTTCGGGTTTTCAGTTTCAATGCTTTTCACAAAATATAAAAGGATTAATGAATTTAAAAATCTTAAATTAGTGCATTAGTAGTTATTTTTTAAAAATTGGAAGATCACGAAATATTAAAACATGTCTAAAAATTGAACCCCTATTGAAATAAATGCAGTGAATGTAAAAAAAAAAGAAAGAAATTGAGAACAATTTCGACTTGCTCAACTTTAGTTATGTAAACAAAAAACAATAACGATATAACACTTTTTAGTCTTCTGTAATTAGAAATTCTAAACGTTACTTTTTGTATAGTCTTAAAAATGCGTTTTTTAGCTTAAAAAATCACGGAATTCTTTGGAAATGATAGTCTAAAACCACCTAGAATGAAATATCTAAAGTCTACAACCGTTTTTTGCGGGTAAAACGCAATTACGTTGTGACATAAGAAGATTCTTCTACATAATTTTACATTCTCAAGCATCATTTTTGATTTTTATGGAAAAAAAATCAATGCTTTTCTCAAAATATAAAAGGATTAATGAATTTAAAAATCTTAAATTAGTGCATTCGTGGTTATTTAAAAAAAATAATGGAAGATCACGAAATATTAAAACAAGTCTATCAACACCCCCAAGTTATTTATACATGAGTAAGTCTACTCGAATTATTTTACAGTCTAGTTTTCTTTTTGGTCCTTTATCATGAGTTTTGGAGAGATCAATTATATCTAAAAAATTATCTTACACAAATGACCAAAAAAAGTATATTCCTACGTTTTCTTTTAAAATCCTCATTATAATACAATAAATCATAATTTCAAACAAGCAGAGTTAAATTATTAGTAATTTGGGCATTTAGTTGTTTCCAGGGATGTTGCAACACAATGGCATTTAATCTTGAATTGTTTTTCTTAATTTCTTTGTTTTTGTGTTTATCTGAATATTACAGCCTAGAGTAACATTCATAATCTCATAACTCTGAAAAGAATGTAATGGATAAAAAGATTTAATTCAATGTCATTGTTATTGCTATTTTACAAAAAGTCATACTGGAAGAGCCACTAGCATAAAATTAAGAATCTAAGATTTTATACATTCAGTACAAAGTTAGTATTAATTGTTAATTAAATAAATTTGAAGGAAAATAAATTATTTAAGAATAATCTAATCATTCTATCAAATTATTATTTATAAATGCTTATAATCAGTTTATATCATTTAGAATTTTGTGTATATATGTGGGAATTGATTTAATCTTTAATACGCATTAATTCTTGACTTGAACATAATACACGTCCCAAAACAAGCTCAATAACATTTTTAAAGGAATTTGTAGTGAAAAGGAATAACAGACTGCATGATCCAAGGTTTGGTATGTGTGCCATGTGATGCAGATAATTTTAAGCAGACAAACTTATTTTAAAGTAGGGGAAAATGTTATACTCATAACAGTTATTTAATTCAAGTTTTAAAAAGCCATATTTTCTCAAAAATATTCAGTAATAATTCTTTTATTCCAAATTTAATATAATTTAAATCAAAATGAAAGTTTCAATGTTTGCAAAAAGTTTTTACTGACACAAAAACGATTTTGTGTAAAGAAAAATGCAGCCATAGAAAATGACTGACATTTCAAGTAGCCTCCCTTCATAGAGCATCTTTTTGGTGGAATTTTTATTTATTCACTCGGCTAGGATACTTCCTGTTTTATCCAAAGCAGCAGGAATCTGGTGTACCCATGGTTACAGAAGGACACATTTCAGTAAAGCCTGGCAAAAGCAATCACTGTCATGGGGTGATAATGGTGCAGTATAGCCTCATTTCCTTACTCAGACATTTTTCTGCCTGCTGCAGGGGGAAAATGTTTTCAGTTTAGATTATAAACACCCTGGTCACAGTATGAATGTGGCAAATTGTCGTAAAGATGACAAATAATACTGACAGATGGTTCCTCACATCAAGTGCACTGACCACTAATTTGCCATAATTAAATATTTACTTTGGTACCAAGCACCTGGCAGGGTGCAATCTTATGAACAAAATCTGTTCGTTCTCAACAGTGTTCTGCCAACTGGCAAATATAGACTTTCTTGCAACCAAAGCCTGTTTATTTATATATGAAGTTGTATTTATTTTTCTTATTAGCTATTAAGAACATTACCTTTTTCTGAGACACCTGAGAAAATGACACTATGTACTGGAAAATTAAATGATATATGAATAGAATTTACGAACAGCTGTCAGAAGGAAGAAAAATAAGAAGCAATCACATCAGCAATATTATTTGGCAAGTGACAAAGAAAAAAATATTTAAAAGATGCACACATCTCCAAAGATCTTTACAATTTTAGAGACTTTCCCTCATCTACTTAGAAGTTTACTCTAAAGGACTTGACACAAATATGAACAGTAACCAAATGAAATAGTCTTATTTCTGGTTATTAAAAATCACCAGACATGAACACATTCTCTATGAAACAAGGTTCAAGGTCCAATTGAATTATGAAACTTCTCATCGTAAAACTATGAAAAATTAAAAGAGATTGAGTTATTTTTTATTGTAATTATCTTTGGTTACATAAAATGTTTCTTTGGTTTATATAAAATATATTCAGTAAAAATAAAAGACATTTTTTTTGCCATCGACTTTATTGAACAACATATTAACCATTTTGTTACACTATCTTCAGCCATCTTCATAATTCTGTCTTCCTAGAACTTTTTTATCTTTCTCAAAGAATTGCTCTAGGTTCCTTTTTCAGTCTTTCAGGGAATTGAAATCTTTTTCATTAAGAGAATTTTGTGAAGACCGGAATAAATTGTAACCCAAAGGTACAATATCTGGTGAATATGGAAGATAAGTAAAAACTTCCCAGCCAAGCTGTAACAATGTTTGCCTGGTTACCAAAGAAACATGCAGTTTAACATTATCCTAATGGAATATTATGCCCTTTCTCTTAACTAATTTCAGATACGTTTCATCAATTGCTGCCTTCAGTTGGACTAATTGAGAGCAGTACTTTTTCGAATCAATCTTTTGGTTTTCTGTAAGGAGCTCATAGTAGAGGACTCCCATCTGATCACACCATATATGCAGCATCATCTTTTTTGGATGAAGACCGGCCTTTGGTACAGTTAGTGGTGGTTCATTTCACTTGCCGCACAGTCTCTTGCATTCCATGTTGTTGTAGAGTATCCACTTTTCATCACCCATCAAAATTTGTTTAAATAATGGAACATTTAAATTTGGTCCAGTTGTTTTTTTTTCACTTATGTGGAAGCCATACATCAAAGCAACTAACATAACCAAGTTGGTGCAAATGGTTTTCAATGCTTGATTTGGATACTTTGAGTATGTTGGCTATCTCCCATGTCATATAACATTGCTTATTTCTGAGTAATGTCTTCATTTGATCACTATGGAAAATAGATTTGATCACTATGCTAGAAAATACATGTTTGCAGCAAATTATTTTTTTTAATTTGATTTTAAGACAGGTAAAAATGTGACTCAAATGAAAAAAAGAATTTGTATAGTTTATGGAAAAGCTACTGTGAATGATCAAATGTGTCAAATTTGGTTTACAAAGTTTCATGCTGGAGATTTCTTGTTGAATGATGCCCCATGTTCGGGTAGACTAGTAGTAGTTGAGGTTGATATTAACAAGATTTTGCCCCTTTGGATTTATTTCAGTCTTTATAGAATTATCTTAATGAAAAATTTAAATTGTTTGAAATGGCACCTAAAGTTCTGTGAAGATTGAATTATGAAGTTGGCTGAAAGATGGCAGAAGATAGTGGAACAAAATAGTAAATATGTTGTTCAATAAAGTTTATATCAAAAGTAAAAAAAAAAGGTCTTTTATTTTTACTTAATAAACTGAAGCAACTTTTCAGCCACCCAATGTGTAGAGAGAAATATATGTTAATTTGGTTGGAAATTACAGACAAGGACTGTTTTGTAATTTGGTTTTAATAATCGTTCATATTTCCTTACATCTGTGTGGAGTTCACTGGGTAATGACTGTAGGAATTATCCATGAAAGTGAGATGTAGCGCTTTCTACTGATTGTCCAGCCAATTTCAAAATCATGAAATTATGATACTGATATTTATTATTTTAGAAAATACAATAATGTGGCAGGAGGTTGAAATTAGAGTGGAGTAAAAACTAGTCTTGCATTAACTATTCTAACCTCATCTAGATCAAAACACACTTACGTTGTTTCCTTGCACCACAAAAAAAGAAAGAAAGAAAAAAATACATCCACCATTTTCATCCATCTTTTGCTTAGATACTCCCAGGTTAATCTTATTTTCTAACATCTGACCTTTTACTTTGAGCTGTTGGTTAAAAGAGTAAATCAAGTAACTACTGTTTTAGCCACAGCTAGCAGCGTCAGAAACAAGTGCAAAGACTGAGTGTAGGGAAGGACATTCAAGTGCACAGCTCCCAAACCGGTTCCTTGATTATTATTTGCTTAAGAAAATCAACCATAAGCCATGTTTATGACTTGCAAAATGTGGCATTTTCAAGCCTCTATTTCATCGACGTTGACAAACAATAAGCAACATTTTTAGTCAATATAATTTATATTTTCATAATATTGTTAATATTAAAGTATCAGGATTATTTTAATAAAAATATTAACAATAAAGTGAATACACATCAAATTGTACAAAATAACAACTATGTCAATTTTAATTATTTAAAAATAATTTATTTTTAGTGTGAAAAAAAATACAGTTTGTATTTTTGTCATTTTATTTACAAAGTTACTATTTTAAATTAAATTTGTGTTTATGATTAAGAATTCTAATGTAAAGAAAATCATTTAATGTCGTCCATTTGCATAAAATGTTATAATTAAGGTACAGCTCCACAAATACTGACTTCCTACCAACAACAATCATACAAACAACTTGGGCTGTCATGTAGCAATAATTGATAACTTCCACTTTTGAGAACCAGAACATATATGTATTGTTCTGTCACTTAAAATGGGATGTGCATCATTGAATGGCAACATTGTTTACAATTTGCAATAGTTCCAGTCTTCATATAAGATTCACTAATTTTCTAATAGTTCTGCTTTTTTATGATTACATTATATTATATACTTTTAAATATTATAGAGGATTGAATGATATTTTATTCAAAATTTCCCAGCAACTGTGGAACATTTTTTTCTTTTATTAATGTTGTAGTAGGAATATAGTTCTTTTCCATATTTACTCACTATTTTGGCAAAGAAGAGATAAACTATTTTCAGACTAACATAATATTTAATATTTGATTTAGTACTGAAAAGAAAGATGTATTGATTTAAATAATTGAAGTTTTTTTAATAACCTCTAAGATTTGATAGTGACAAAAATCGTCAATACTGAAGATTAAGGAATATAAACAAATTAAAACTTTCCTTCTTAAAATGTTTATTTCACTTGTTAAATCTGAAGTGTTTCCACATTAGTACTAAGTGAAATATCTACAATGTTCTCCAAAATTGAAGACGACTTAATCAACTCTAATTCAAGGTAACATTTACAACACACCAATTCCAGTTTTCATACAAGATTCACTAATAGATAAAGTAACCTATTAGAATGAAATAAGTATTAACAGTAAACATATTTTCCACGTAATGCAGTAAACATATTTTCCACGTAATGCAGTAAACATATTTTCCATGTAATGCAGTAAACATATTTTCCACGTAATGCAGTAAACATATTTTTAAAACTGACGTACAGAACATTTACCAGTATCACAGTAATTTCTGATTTGAGGCAGAAAAACTAATTTTGTGTCATATTTTTCTGATGATAATATGAATAAACATTAAAATATTAACTAAATTGCCTACTACTCTGGTCTGTTAATTGAGTTTTGATTACTTACAAGCATGTTATTTGAAATTACCTTCATCTTACTACAGGCGTACCCCTGATATAACACAGTTTGTTATAGTGTGATTCGCGATATAAGGTGGGTGGGTGTATGGACCCCAACATTTTTACCTGTATTATCGCCCACTTGTCCAGAAAAGTGTGAATAAAAACAAAATTTCCCATTAAACCCTTAAGCCCGATATTTTGGGTTGAGCCCTATTTTACTGCACTGCCAGAGCTTTCCAACACCTTTTGCATTGGCACACACTTTTTTAAAAAAAATTACTTAAGCCAAATATATAAAGTCATCCCAGTAGTTCAAATGACTTAGGAAAAGTATCTTTTCAAAGATATACAAAATTATACTTTTTACGGGTTGGAAATCTTAAGTCATAGATGCATTATGCAAATATTTTGTTTTAAATACCGAAATTTGGGATACTTTGTAACATATTGTAGTTATTTAGCTGTTATTATTAAATGAGAAACCAACATTAAAGAATTCCTTTGTTTATTTGTTCAAATCACATTTAGTTTTTATATGTAGACAATGTTTTCTGTCTCTCATCTATCACCCTCTCTTGTATATCAGCCATCTCTACCCTGCAGTTATTGCGACTCAATTATAACTCGCTTGGCTTTCTTGGACCCCAACACCTGTGTTATAACAAGGGCAATTTTTTTTTATTTGCTTCCAGCCAGGGTTGCCAGATTGGCTTTTTATGAAAGCCAAATTTCACGAATTTGGCTCTTATTCAACCATGTTGGCTTCATAATTTAAGTTTGGATTTTTTACATTTTCACTTCGATAGCTTTAAAATATCAGTTGTTTTTTTATTGGTAAATCATAAAATATATAAATACAGAAACTCATCGCTCACTTAGAATATAGAAAGATACTAAAATTAGTTTCACCTCAACATTTTTATAGCCTATCTCTGACCCACATTGAATAAATTTTTAATTGTATCTAATTTATAATATGGTATTTAAATTTGTAATTATATAAATCTTCAGAAATGAGCACACAACTTATATATGAAAAATATCCATTTTTAAGTTTTTTCTTGTTTTTGCTGGAAAGGAAAAAGAGCAAATTTTTGTCAAAGACAAACAGATTTTTATTAATTATAATGCCGATTTTGGCCATTTGGAAGTCAATGTTTACATTTTATAGTCAAAACAAACAATCTGACATCATGTTGAAGACTAATTTTATTATTTTTTTAAAACAAAATCTGCAATTCAAAAATTGATTAGAAATGAAGTATTTTCCCCAAAAAGATGAAATCATTAAAAATATTAATTTCATCATTATTTAACTAAATACTCTACTTTCTGTGTAAAAAAACAAATGGAAAATAGCCATTTCTATCAGTTTGGGTTATAATCTCATCAGCACAAGGTTAGCACCTTCTATCAATATTAGAATACAATAATCCCCCGTGTTACGAAAAATATGAAAATTGACCGTATCACAAAATTCTGTAATGCGAAACCTTGTCGAACCTATAGAGATTATAGAGAAAAGAAAAATTAAATGTCTAGAAACACTCTGGGGATGATAATAAAACAATAAATTTGTGATTTATTGTTTTTCTCCTGAGTAGGGAGAGTATAAGAATTTATTTGTGTACTTACACAAGGTCTGTTTGACCAGCTGTTGCGCAGCAGAAATGAATGCAATCTTTCCTTTTTTTCACAGGTTGGAGACAAGTTCTCCAGGCTCCAGAGAAATAATAATAAGTTTAACTTTTCATACCTTTAATGGTACAATTTGTTTAAAGAAGCCTTATGGGACCAACCATTCTTGCAGGAGGGTCGATTTGAGCTCCGACCAATAAGTTTTTAAAAAAAATCTCTACTTTATAAACTACTGGAGATGTGTTCTTAAGGAATTATTTAGGCCCCAAAAAGTGATTCAAGCACTTTCATGAATGAAAATAAATGGTTATAAACACATACAATATAATACATTAAATAATTTATGACATACAGGTAGTCCCCAGGTTAAGAACGCCCTGGGTTACGTTCAACTTACAAACTTACGAACTGACTGCCATAAGGCTGTGTTGCTAAATTGGCCATTTTTCGGCTACATCTGACTGATCCAATATAGCCAATAAAAAAATCTACGATAGCCAATTAAATCTAAGCTTGATAAAAGTAAAAATGTCAATTATTACTAATAATTTGTTCTTGGGTCTTAGCATATAGTTATTTTATTTGATAAATGTGCTTTAAATAAGTATTTATAGAATTGCGTTCTGTTGGGAGTTATATAAAAACATTTTTTTTGTTTTAATACAATAAAGCCTCGGTTTAACGGACCTCAATATAACACTTTAACTGTGCATGCATGTGTGTGCAATAGACTCGCTTTTTGTCTTAGTCATCCTGTTATCATTCGTCAGTGAGTGTGTTTCTGTGATTTCTGAATGTTTACTTTATTTATTAAATAATTTCAGAAATTTAAGGAATCTTATGGACATTGTTATCCACTACATAAGCACCTCTTCTCACCTTGAAATTGTCCCTTGCTATGAACATTTTCGGCAGTTCAGAACTATCATAGTTAGTGTAACGTTCTGGTTGTGTTTAGTGCCTTTGTTCGCTTTGTTGTTCTTTCTGTTGTAGCTGTCTGAGCTTAGAATGCGTTTGATTTGTAACCGTGTTTAAACGTGTTAAGAAAAGAAGATGGAACAAAAGACTCGTGTTGATCAGGGCTATTGCCTGTGTAGAACTGCGCCTTCCCCCTTCCTACTTCTGGTCCGCGCTTTCCAGGACCGGAAACGGAATGGGGGCTTCTGGGAGCTTGCTTCGGCATGTTTATTGATTTAACATAACATACATATATATAAACATTACAGTTAGGAACAACTGAAGCTGGACGCTTTCTTTAAGCAAACTTCACCGACTGCTTGTACATTACAACAACATACAAGCAAACAGACACCAATTCCTTCAATAACACTCTGCAGCTGAGGATTCCTTTCATCTCTACATCATAAGGCAAACAACTAAAGTTGGACGTTTTCTTTTAGCAAACTTCACCGACTTGTTTTGTATTATAATTCAATGAATTTATATTGTATTAAAGCTATTTGTGCATTAAAATATTTGAATTGGAAAAGAGTAAAAAAATGCCCTTTCTCTGGTAACATTTGATTCAACAGACTTTTGACATTAATGGACACCCATTCACCACTATTAGTCTGTTAAATCGAGGGCTTATTGATTTTTAGCTGTAAAGTTAGCTGGAAATGGAAATATTTAGCCACTTTTTCACCAATTTCAAAGACAGTTATAGCTATAAATAACAAATACTTGGCAACATTAAAAGTGTATTCATTAATGCTGTGCATTATGTATGTTACTAATGTTCAAATAGTTCTTCTCAAAACTATAGAAAATATGTTATTAATGTGTTTTGATTGTTTGTGAATTTGCAGCACCACCTCCCCCAATGCTGTTTCTGTTGGCAAATTTCTTCCCTTTTAAAATAGATTTGATTTTTGTATACATTCGTACGTCCAATTTCTTCACCTTTTCTTACTACGTTGTCGGCCTGCACCCTCCCATGAAAACATCCCTGCTTGTACCTAATAATGATATTACAATTATTACTGAAGAAAGTTAGAGAAACCTGCCTTTTAGCTATTAAATATGTAGTGGTCACTTTTCTTAAAATACCAAAATAGGGCTAAAAATATCAAACTAGCTTTATCACCTCGACGGAACCAGCTCTGAATCCTATGAAGTACGAAAATAAGACTTAGTTTCCTTTTTTCGTGACGTCAGCACGACTATAAAAACCCTGTTTTTACTATCTTCAACTCCTTATTCAGCCTGCTCCAACCTAGGTCATAGTGCTTCACTCGTCCATGCCTACCCCTTCCTGGCATGTAAACAAACTCTTCTTTTCATCCACTTAATATTTAGGCCGCCTAGGGCCCACTAAGTGTTTTTACATCTCTACTTTTAAATATGGATATTTCTTCAAATGCCAATATTTCTTTATTTCATCTTGGTCATTGCTCCGTTTTCTTTTCGCCTGACTAGGAATAAACGCCTCAAATTTAGGCCATTCGAGAATTAACGATGACCACCGATTACTTTAGTTTCTGCTAACACAGGCTTAGCGGTGCGACTCCTTAAAAATGGCTTCCTGGTTAGAAACTATCCTACCACAATACCAATCTTTCCCTTTCTGTCATATGCTCCTTTTTTCTTAACTGATTTCTTTTGTCTCGATCACATATCCTTAGGCACGATTATCACCAAGATATCGGTTCAAATAATCAGCTCTGCATCAGACAAAATCTATTTTGGTACATAAAAACCGGCTAATGACAGAAACTACTATTTACCTTTAACTCTTCATTCTGCATTATAAAAACCTCTCACTCAAACTCTTTTTATACATTTACCACTTTTATTCTTGACAACCATGTACGTCAATTTTACTCTTATGTTTTTGTTTATTAAATGTAACCTTTTCATTTCAATCTGACACCTTTGTTAAATTCCTTATCATGTTTACATAATGGCGTCTTTGTTCGTATTTGCCGCCATAAAACCAATATGGCCGATTATTGTCTTTCTCCTACAGTGAGAACAGCAATTGCTACTACTGGCTACTACTATTACTACTGCTACTACGGCCACTGTCCGCCATGGCAGGTCTACTCTCACTACTACTTCTGACTGCTATTTTCAAATAGAGAAATCATCTACGTTCTCTCACAACTTACAACTTTAATTAACAACTTCTCCCTTTGTTATCAACATCTTTACATCTTTGCCAATAATAATCTTGTAGCAACCCCAACCCTACAAATATATATAGCCGGGTACCCGTAATCGTGAGACAATTGAGTGAAAAATAAATAAATAAATCCTCTATTTCTCTTCCCTTTGCGTACGAGTTTGCGTCTCTATCTCTCTCTTCCCACCCCCTTATTAAATGACCCAAACTTTCACTTATAGTAAACCATTTCATTTCACACAAGCAGCCGACAAAAAAATACCTTTTTTTCTGCCATTTATTGACAATCTGATTCCTTTCTCTCTCTCTCTCCCTCTCTCCTGTTTCATAGAAGCAAATATAGCATTTTTGTAACGTTTTTAATTACGATGACAATGAAATCTCTTATTATTTTCACCATTTTCTTCCTTTCTCCACTCTCTTTCACTCTCTTTCCTTTCTTTTTTCACCATGACATGACATCCGTTTCTTTTCCTTCCTTCCTACCTTCTTTTTTTGTACACTTCCTACCTACTTACATCCCGTTTGTTTTCTTACTTTCCCTTCTTTTTTTCTTGTTCTCCTTCTTCCTTTCCTTCCTTCTTCTCTCCTTCCAGCTCCCCCTCTTCTTTCCAACCCGAAGTTAGTTTTTGAAAATTCCAACACTTTTGAAGTTTTTAGTGAGGGGTGGGGTTAATTTGCAATGTAAGTATCATGCTAAATTGGTCCCTTATCTTGTGTCCGGCTGGATTCATGCTTACCTAAAAATGTACTAATTATTACTTTAATTCACCAAATATCTGTGCCCCCCCCCACCCAGTTAACATTATTTAAGGATGGCTAGAGCTATGGCCACCAATCTTTTCCTGTAGTTATTAATCGGATCCCAGATCATGTTTTTCACATATTAATCTTTCAAAATTAAAAAAAAGAAAAGAAAAATATTGTATGGTCTGCGATTTTTGCATTCTCCCTGATAATAATGATCTGATTACCATGTATTTATCTATCTATATAATACTAAACGTCTGATTCCGTTTATCTGCATGTGACTTCTCAGTAGACTAAATAATGCATTTTAGCCAGAGATATAGAATTAGGCTACCTGTAAAAAATTGTTTTGAACTCTTTTCCCCCAGTACGGTGGGTATTTCAGCTAGTCTTACTATAATTCACTGTCCATGTCCGTTAACTCCAAAATGGCCTAAGCTATGGCCACCAAATTGTGTCAAGTTATTTTTTGAAAATTCCAACACTTTTCAAGTTTTTAATTGGTGGTTTAATTTACAATGGAAATATCATGCCACATTGGTCCCTTATTTTGCGACCGGAATTGTTGCGTATTATTGTTCTTCTCACATGTTGCATATTATTGTTCTTCTCACATCAGATGTTGTATAGCACCAAAAACTGTTGAGCTGATAACATATGCCTTGCAGGAGAAACAGCATTCATGTTTCATTTTTAATGTATGATAAGCAATAATATTGTTTTAATGATTTTATTCATTTATTACATGTATATTGCACATTGTTGTTAAAATTTCACTTTTTCTTGAAATCGAACAATCTTTATCTCCTTTGTGGCATTGAAAACTTCAATTCAAAAGTTTTCACATAAAAATGGATAGAAAAATAGCTAATCTTACAAGACTTTGGAAGTGTATATTTTGATTTTGCTTACTAGTGAGTGTTATAACATTTACCATTTTTCACAAATTTTGGTTCACCTTTGACCTCAAATAACCCAAATTCTATTGATTTTATGACCATGGTTCTTATGTGAATATTAATCAGAATAAAGAACTTTCTAATGATATGTAACGTCCATACTGTTAAGTAAGTATCATGTGTTACTCCCCTTAGGCAGAAGACTTCCGCTAGGGGGCGTTGTTTTACGTTCTGGTGAACGAGCAGCGATTACTCATTGTTGTTATCAGTGGGAGAATAACAAGCTCAGTAGGACACACGTGTTTGACCGACTGCGGTCAGTAATATGAATAAAGGATCTCTGTAAGTACATAATATTTTGTTGCTTTTTTAATCTGTTAATATCTGTCATTAACCCAAGCTTACACATACTCTGAATATCATAATTTTAGCCTATGGAGCCAGATCTCAAAATCTGACATTTTGAATTTGGCCCGGTTGGGGATTGTATAGGGTCACTGCAACCTACTTTTTTCATTGTTATTGTGATCTAACTATTAAGTGGCAACTTTTTGGGAGGTTGGAATTTTTCTAAAATAAAATTTCCAATTTAACATTTCCCCCTATAACAAACAATTTTCCTACTAGCTAATTTTCTTTATTTCCATGCAACACTACAGAATCACTAAATTACAGGAATACCTTGAATAGTGTGGTTTTGATTAGTGCAGGTTTTATCGCAAAAAAACCTTGAGTCTCTACTGAGCCTGACTCCTCCGAATCTGAAAATATTTCAAGTGCCGAAAATGACGATGAAGTGAATATGTCTGTTGTCGAAAAATGTTGACCAAGTAAAATATAGTTTTGCTGCTAAGAAAGGCAGATATTTCTTTTAAGTTGCATGTTGTGTGATTTGTACTAGCTGTATATTGTCAATTCATAAAAAGATATTTTATTGGAAATTAGTACTTGTGTCTTTATCTGTGTAAAATTTTGGGCAAATCAAGCCCTCTGCCCCCCCAAACCAAAGAGTTTCCATATGCCTATTATTTTCACAGTGAGTTAATACAAGCAGCTAAACCTACTTTTACTATCAGCTGGTTGACCAGCTTGAATGGAAACTCATATCACTCAGCTAGGTTAGAAAAATACTGTTTCATTTATAGCTGATTTCATAATAAAATGTTCTCATAAACTATTCTTTCAACACCAATTCTGATGTGCTTCCTCAACTAATTTCTTTTTATTATAATAAATTATGACAGATTTGTAGTAACGGATTTGGTTTTTCAGAACACTTTAACCATAAAGCAGTGTACTAGCATAAATATAAAGTTGTTACATATGAAATATTGTTTTTTGAAGAGTAAGATGAAGGATGATATTTTTTTAAAAATTTGACGCAATAACTCCTTTCCAACAATCGTGGTCACAAATTACAGTAAAAAAACGACCTATGGCTTCCCTATTATTAAACCGTTTATTATGGATATGAAGTTCAAAATGCTTAAAAAGATGATAATCTGTAGGAGAAATGTTAGATAAATATGGAGGGTGCTGCAAGACTTCATATCCTAATTCTCTAAGCTTAGACATAGTCAGTGGTGTTGCCACTCTCATGGAACATTTCATTCAGTTCCTGTGGGAGCCATTTTTCTAACTTTTTAATCTTTCTTATTGCTTTGAGATGGCATGACATGGTCGCTGTTGAAGTCCTAATGGTTGTTGGCTACTGCTGTTGATAATTCTTCATCATTAAGAACAGGTTTGGGCCTCCATCGAGGTTTATTATTGGTATCCATATTTTCAAACATATACCTTGAACCAGTGCTGAACAATTTGCATTGTAGTAGTATTCAGTCCAAATGTTTTGTTGATGTTATCAGCAGCTTGAGAAGCATTATGTCCTAATTTGAAATCATACTTGAAAATTAATCTAACTTCTTGGATAGACAACATTGCTGTTAAGGGCTCAAAAACCTGCAATAATAACAAATTATATCTCTATTTACATTGAATTATTAGAAAAAATGCAACATTAGTAAATCTTTCACTTTTAGTATTATTCTCTATGATGCAAAAAACAAACATTTTATGTATAACAACCTAATATCTATATCAATATTTTAATTATCAGTTTTTGTTCAATTCAA
Source organism: Architeuthis dux (assembly GCA_006491835.1). Classification (NCBI taxonomy): domain Eukaryota; kingdom Metazoa; phylum Mollusca; class Cephalopoda; order Oegopsida; family Architeuthidae; genus Architeuthis; species Architeuthis dux. The sequence goes on along the minus strand of VCCN01004031.1, from coordinate 7,454 downwards.
TTTATTTATCTCAAAAACAATATAACAAATTATTATGCATTGATATATTTAGTCTGTTGAATCTTATGAAGTAATCTTCATTTTGGATATAGCTAAATGTTGACATCAATTTAGAATTGCTTAAAAGGCTGGGAATAATATTGGTTTTAATTGTAGCTCTGATTTTGGCACTACACTTAGATGCTTCTAGTCTGCTCTCCATACCTTGCTCTTTACACCCTTACTTTTCTTTGTAATGACACTACAAGAAAAGGTCATTAAAAGAAGTAAATTATTACCAGCTACTCTTGGCTAAATAAGTATATATTCAATATATAATAATTTCTTTTTAACTATTTTTACTCAATAATAATAAAGTCTTTCCTGATAGAGATACATCTTAATTCTACTTTAACAGCCCAGAGAAAATGAAATTTCCTATAAGTAATTAAATAAATCATAAAAAATTAATTGATTGATTGTTTAACAGCACACTGACCCTTGGTGGGACATTTAGTGCCAAATTCAGTAGGGTGGGGGGGAGTCCCATGTCCCCACGACTAGAGATTTGAGGGGGGAGAATCCCAAATCTCGGTCACTGAGACAGATGCCACGAGGACTTGGATAAGGGGGTGGAGATCCCAAAAGCTTCTAATGGTGATCGCCTCCCGACCAGCTGGCCAAGATATCCTGTGCAACTTCTCCCAGAACGATACCGAAGCATGCTGTAAGGACCCCTGAAGGGCTATGGTTCTCTGAACTTCGAGGCCATGGCAGTTTCGAAGTGCAGATACTACACTTTGATCCTAGCCACAGCCAAGATATCCTGCTCAACTCCTCCCAGGATGATACCTGAGCATGCCACCAGGACCCCCGAATGGCCATGGTTCTCTGAACTTCGAGGCCATGGCGGTTTTGAAGAACAGATACTACACTTTGATCTTAGCCAAAAGCTGGCGAAGCGATCTCTCATAACAAATGCATGAGTAGGTGGTTGTACATATTTTTCTTTGAATAAGTGACATTGCAATCTAAACACGGCAAATAAAGAAATGGTCTGATTTGTAACATTTGTCCCATATCTTCATACACTATAATCTTCATCCAGTATGTTTTGGGTATAAATATCTCCAAATAATAGGTTAAAAAGGTTTCTGATAAACAAGAAATAAATATTTATAATGAATGCTATTGTTCTGCTTAAAGAGTCTATCATAGTGTGATGTTAGCAAGTTAGGCTCACAGGACATTTGCTCGTACAGTATGGTCGATCCTCACTGGGTGTCCCACTACTGTGGCTCTGTGTCAGACTAAGCTTAGTAAATATCTTAAGAGACATGTACCATAGTGTGATAGTTAGTAAGCTTATCTCACAGACTAAATCGATAGGGTAGTGAATTCAATCATTACTGTGGCTTTCTGCTAGATTAAGATAAGCTTAGTGAATAACTACTCTATTACTCTGCATCTGAAATGAATATATTAAAAGTTGATTATAGGTTTGATTGGAAAGAGAGTAAATCAATTTCTTTGACTTCAACACTGATATTCATTTAGATTGGAACATTTAGGATAGCAAGTGCCACAGTGGTAGTCATTAACTGCTTCTGAAACAATTCAATTACTGAATATTTCTGTTGAATATTAAAACATTAACTTTGTGGTGGTTATTTTAAAAATTGATTATTTTAATTAACTGTAAACTTTTGCTTGACTATATCTTGGCAAAAAGATCATTTGTTAAAATCCAAATTCTCTCTAATAACTTGCAAAAATAGTTTTTGCTTACTTTTAATTCCTTGTAAAATTGTTTACGTTATTATAGGGTATTTATTTTAAATTAAGATTAAAATACAATGAAAATAAAAATAAGAAAATCAGTTTATAGTTAACTTAAACACAATGGAATACCTTACTTACATACTACAAATATTAGTCAGATTTTCAGTTCAATTTTTAAAAGATGAAAGCTACAATTGAAAAATCAATTGTTTGATTTTATTTGAGCTATCAATTTATTTTAAAACATTTATACTCAAAAGAATAGTTGTTGCAAAGTACCTTTAAATATCTGATGCTATTACAATGTTGAATGGCATGAAATTTAAGAATTTTACAAAACATGAAAAGTAAAAAAAAATGAAAATGATTCAACAAATAGTGAATAACATTTTAAATATGAATAATTAAGATAACAATTCTAGGTGTCTGGAAAAGATGCTCATAAAAAATAGTAGGGAAAATATTTAAATTCAAGAAGTTATGGGAAATAGGTCAAAAGGCAATGTTTAATATAGAGTTTCAAATCCACTGATAAAACACCTAACAATTCAGACAAATAGATATCAAGTAGATTCAGAATAATTCTTTTCATTTTTCTTCAAGTACTCAATCAAAGTCAGATAGTTGTGAAATGTTTTTGTTGCATGATCCAGATTGTTATGGAGCCAGGAACTGAGGTATTAGACCCCAAAAGATGTTGGATCGTGATGAGGGAAGTTATCAGAGCACTGCTGAAAAACTTCAATCTATCGCTCAGCAAACCAGTTACTAGTAGTTCTGGCACTGTGGGCAAGTCTTGCTGGAAAAGGAAATCAGCATCTCCATAAACCTTGTCAGCAGACGGAAACATGAAGTGCTCTAAAACCTCCTGGTAGAGGGCTGCATTGACTTTGGACTTGATAAAACACAGTGGACCAACACCAGCAGATGGCAGGGCACCCCAAATCATCACTGACTGTGGAAACTTCACACTGGACTTCAAGCAACTTGGATTATGTGCCTCTCCACTCTTCCTCCAGACTCTGGGACCTTGATTTCCAAATGAAATGCAAAATTTACTTTCATCTGAAAAGAGGACTTTGGACCAGTGAGCAACGGTCCAGTTCTTTTTCTCCTTAGTCCAGGTAAGACACTGTGGACATTGTCTCTGGTCCAGGAGTGGCTTGACACAAGGAATATGACACTTGTAGCTCATTTCCTGGACGCATCTGTGCATGGTGGCTCTTGATGCACTGACTCCAGCCTCA
>VCCN01004030.1:410807-423081 GCA_006491835.1 Architeuthis dux | reverse complement strand
CAAATATACTCGAAGGAAATGAACACACAAGTTATACACAAATGCGTGCGGACGCGTATAGATCAACGTGCGCACACGTAAGCTGCAGGCAAATGAATCAGTATAATTCTAATATTGCTGGCATCACATATTTATGATAAACTGGACAAGTGAATGTTAAGTAAAATAAAATAATTTTTAAAAAACCCGAAAAACTATCGAGCCAGAAATGAGAAAACTTCGCTGTGATATCGTGGAAAATAAAAAAAATGGAAAAGAAGAAAAAAAAATAAGAAGAAACCCATCAGGTAGAAGTTTTTAAGGAACCCTTTTGCCAAAAAGGTGATGATTCTTCTCGTTTCTCCTTCGTATCATCAGTCATCATTCCCAGCCCCAGACGGCCCGATTACCCTACCAAACTTGAAACCTGTCAGGAAGAAATCATTAATCTTAAAATATTGTGTCAAGCAAGAAGACGTTATCGCTTATTTGACAAAAGACCAGGCCAATGTGAGAAGGGCCGCTGCACTATTTCGCAAAGGCTTCCAATTTAACGAAATTCACTTCTAATTTGAGATGAGCGATTAATGTTGTAAAAGATTGTATGGAACTACCAAGCCCCTGGGCAATGGGATATATTATTGAGTGGGAGAGATAATCGGTGTGTTCGGAGATATAGAGGCAGGAGTGGTCCTCCGTAATACCTTCATGACGATCGCCGAGCAAGCAATCTGAGATCGAAAAACCCAGGTTCAAAGTCCGATTCCATGTTATGATGATCAGTATAGCTCTAGGCCAAATACATAAACAAATACATAAATAAATGAAATAATGCAGTGTATTCAATTTTGAAGGTCGCCGTCGTATTGGTGGCCTGAAAAGAAAATGGTAAAGGATTCTTTAGTTCAGAATTTTCTCTTGAATTTGTGAAGACCCACGTGACTTTAGTTCTTGGGGTAGTTGGTTATGTTGTCTAGAGAAGAGAAAGAGGAGCGAATGAGTAACACGAAATAGAGTGAGAAGGAGAAGGGTGGGAAATAAGCAGGGGGGCATGGAGATAGAGAAAGGGTGTGAGAGGAAGAAGAGAAAGAGAACTATAACATAAAGAGCTGGAAAAGTGAAGATGAAGGTGGTGAGGCTACAAAGACAAATGGAAATAGAATAAAAGATCTAAATGGAGAAAGAAATAGAAGAAAGAGTGGAAAATAAAGAGATAGAGAAGAGTGGGGGAGAAAAAGAAATAGAAGAAGAAAGGAAAAATGAAAGTTAGGAGAAAACCACGACAAAATATAAAAGTAGAAAGAGCTTGTGAGAAGGAAACTCAAAGCTTTGAGAAAAGAAGAAGAAAACATGGAGAAATTAAAAGAAAGTGTGAAGAAGTTTGGGTGAATGACAGTGAAAAGAGAACAAGAGAATGAAAAATGGAAAATGAAAGATGAAGTAATTTACAGAGAAGGGGAGAGAAAGAAGAAGAAGAAGAAGAAGAAGAAGAAGGAGGATTATATAACATTGGGAGGAGTGTGGTAGAAAAATTGCGAGAAAGGTTAATAGAAATTAATTACCGCGCGAAATGCTGAAGTGGGCAGAGATGTGAATAAAAAATGCATTTGGAGATATACCTTCACACACACACACACACACGTATGTGTAAATCTATGTATTTATATAGACACAAAACTTTATGCACACACGACCATATCTATCTATCTATCTATCTATCTATCTATCTATTGATCTATCTATCTAAATGAAGACATTTAAGCATACTTTTATATATATATATATTATTTTGTCGACATTTTTTGCTAATCTCTGCTAATCTTTCAATGTTTTATATGTTTTTCAATGTTTTATATGACAAATATTCTCTTTCCCCGCTCTCTCTTTCTGCCTCTGTGTCTACCGCTCTCTCACCCTCACTCTCTCTATATATGGAAATAGCAATGTTAGGAATAATTCTAAGAGATAGAAAAAGATCAACATTGATCAGAAAGAGGACTAGAGTGAAGGATATTATACAAATAATTAAGCAGCAAAAATGGAGCTGGGCTGGACACTTAGCAAGAACAGATGACCAATCGGTTGTCTTTTGCTCTATCGGCAAAAGACAGCCGATTGGTGCCCATGGGACAGTAAACGAAGTGGGATAGACCAGTCACAAGATGGAAGGATGATAAAAGTTTGCCGGTAAGACATGGCATAGGTTAGCACAATTGCGGCCGTCATGAAAGATGGGAAAGGCCTTTGTCCAGCAGTGGACTTATAATGGATGATGATGATATATATATACATATATGTGTGTGTGTGTGTGCGTGTGTGTGTGTGTGTGTGCGTTGTGAGATTATAAATAATCAGAGCAAATTATTTCGATTTTAGACGAGATAAAAACTCCTACATATGTGGTCCCGTATATGCGTGATATTTGTGTGCTGTTAGGTTGATTGTCAAACTGATAACTAGAGTTATATAATAAGATGAAGTATTTCCATTTAGCGATCGGTAGACGGAGTCTATGAAACAGATTGATAAAAAGTTGAATAGAAAGAACAGAACAACCTTCGTAGATAGATTCGCAAATTAACTCGAAGATTGGCTATAATTTGAAAGAGTGTATCACTATAGAAATCTAAAATGCCTTGGCATTTGATGTTCTGACTAGTCCAGGGTCCAACACTGATATTTTCAGAAATTGCTACCACCCAAGGTAGTCAAACATTTTTTACTATTTTTGTCTTCCTACATGTCTCTAGTTTATATTTTGGTATGATAACCCTGTCTATCTTGTAGCTTAACGGTAATAATCTGTAAACAAACCTACCCCCAGATAAATCTAGAAAAAACTCAGAGAGCGCGTAAGAAATATGCACGAATCCGCCCCAACATTTAATCACTTCGCCCGTAGCCTATTGCCGAGCCCTCCACAAAATTCGATTGAAATTTTATGAGAACTTTTGGAGATATCGTATGGACAGTGATGAGCGTATATATAAATGTATGGAAAACAATCTCTCAATTGAACAAATATTCCTGGATCCACCCCAAAATTTAATCAGTTCCTCCTTTTGTGGAGGGCTCGGCAATGGGCCACGGAAGAAGTGATTAAATCTTGGGGCGGATCCATGCAAATTACATCCGTTGGCAGAAGTATGTTTGTTTACAGAGTGATAAGCATCACAACGCTACAAGATAGGCAGGGTTATCATACCAAAATATAAACTAGCGACATGGAGGAAGACAAAAATACAAAAAATGTTTGGCCACCGATATGTAAAATTCCCATTCCCCTACAGTGATTTGAACTCATGACCGACCGATCGCTAGCTACCACAAGCTCTAAACTGACAAGTTTTACAGACCTTCAACATTTATAGTAGAATTATACAAGGTAGTAGAAGTAGGAGCAGAGTTTGACTTTGGAGCAGCCAGGCTTGTCCTTAATCTTTCCTTTTCTATTTTCTTCGAAACTTCTTTCTTCGAAGCTTTCTAGCCTTAATTCCTACTCTCTTTCTTTTTATTATACCTTTTTTCACCTTTCGTTTCTTCTCTTTTCTTTCATTATTTTCTTGCTCCCCCTTTTACCCCAAACCCAATCTTTTATTACCAAGGAACACAAACTTCTAATCTTTTCCTTTAAAATAGAATCCACTGTCATCGCACAGATTTTCCTATTTTCTCCCCTTAGGGAAGCACCGTGACACGTCACCACCTCCTGTTACCCTTTCCTCACGCCGTATTCAACCCCTCACTCAACCTATCTGTACCAAACACTCTATCGACAAATTACACGCTTAATCAGAATGGAATTAATAAAAGCTGGCTTCGCTGTTTGCGTTGCAAGATGGACGAACGCGGCCGGTCCGCTTAATAAGTTCATTTAATGGCCTTAAAGCTCGCTAATAGGAACTCATTCGGAAGGAAGACCCTTGAATCCTGAAAATGATAGTTTTCAGACAAACGCTTAATAGCTTTCTCAAGTAGGTTTTGTTATTGTGTTATGACGGTCTTCTCTATCACTGGTGGCATGTTCACATTACTTGGGCGGGTGGGAAGAAAGCCGGGTGGGGTTTAAGTGGCCAATAAGACGAGGAAGGAGGAGGAGGAGAAGAAATAATTAAGAGGAGGGGGCGGAGGAGGCGATTATTCGTAACGTTATGCAGTATCAATGGTATTGTCGATGGTGGCGACGGAAATGGCTATGGTATTAATGATGGGGCGAATGGTTACAACATTGGCTGGGGATGGCAAAATGGTGTTGGTGGAGAGGAGACTGACGAGTCGGGCTCATAATACAGTTTCGATTCTATTTGCAAGCTGTTCATGTTATTGTGTATGAATGAATTTAGAAAAGGCATGAACACGAAAACTACCCGATCTCTTTTCATGCTGGCTGTTACGCTGATGTATGATTTTGTTATTGCAAGTGCTTGATAGAATTTAGAAAGAAAAAGTGAAAAAGATGCCAGGAAAGTCTTCCTGTCTATATTTCTATTCACCAGAAAATATTATGTCGAGCAACAATAACAATAGGTGCATGGGTAGGGATTTTGTTTGTGCGATTATGGTGTGAGGGATGATTATAATGTAGGGGTAGGTGAAGTAATGGTATTTATGTTATCTATGAACGGCAATATAGATCGCCCAGACATAGCTGATGATAGGGATTATAATGTGAATGACGACTTTTAAATGGGAAACCATCCAAACAGCAAGGGACTTATAGCGAGAAAATAGGCATGTCTTTCCCAAATGTATTTCTACCAATTACTACATGTGCCCCACCGGTTATCCTTTTTATACCCTTCTACCTTTCCATCCGTCTCTCTAGGTCTAGGTGAGTCAAATAAAGATATTTTTCATTTATTTTTTATTCGATGAAGTATTATAAATCATTATTATTTATCACTGCTTTTTACCTTCAGCTTACTTTTTTTAGTTGCTTTTTTAAAATTGTTTTAACTGGCCTGAAGTTACGATAAAAATGCAATTATAAAAAATAAGATGAAATTTCTCCCCTTCACTCAGTGAAAGCTTTGATATTTTATTTTCGTCGTGGATTTTAAATACTTTTTCTTCCCTTCCACGGATTTATTTATATTTTTCTACTTAAGGTAATGTTATTATTTTTATTTTAGAAAAAAACATAACATTTCTATTACATCTTTTTTATCGAAACTACAGGCCGGTTAAAAATAAAAAAGTAAGCTGAAGGTATAAAGTAGTGATAAATAATAATGATTACTAAGACTTCATCGAATAAAAATAAATGAAATATTTTTATTTGAAATCATTTCCAACTTTAAAAAAGCTCAAGATCCTCCGTTAATTCCTTATAACCGCTCAATATAGACAGAGAATTTAACCTCTTCTGTGACAGACTTGATCGTAACCATGTCTTAATCCTACGTGCCGGTGAAAATGGTCGCTCTGGTGATGCAGTCGTGGCAGGATTGACGAGTTTACATATCAGAATGGTGTTTTGGATGAGTAACTTTTCTTTTTTGTAGATCTTTCAACTGCTCAAATATGTCATTGAAACAAACTATCTTGACGCATTTAAATATTGTTTTCAAGATCTCAAATTCTGTTTCCAAGTCATTAACACTGATATAGCTTCCATAGATCTCTTGTAGGCGATCCAACTCATCACCGTATTGCTTGCTATGAAGGCATTGAGAAGAGAATTTTCAACATTGCAAAGGTTTTGAAACTTAGTTGGTCAAATCTCACCATAATCTATAGCTTCAAAGTAAATTCTTTTGTAGTGATTTTCAACACTCGCGGGGTGGCAAGCAGAAGCACCCCCACAGTCATCAATGAGTCCCATCGTCGAATAATTTATTTTGTTTTTTTCGCTTTCCTGAAATTGAGGGCTCTTCCACTAATGGGTGTTGTTTTAATTTCGCAACTACAGTTTCAAAGAACAATTTGAAGGAAGAATCACTTCCCATCCCTTCAAAGGTCTGAACAGTTATTTTAGCAAGTACCAATAATCCTTGTAATCTGGAAAATGTCAACATAAAATAAGCCATGTTTCAGTAAAAATGGCATTTTTAACTTAAATTGCCATTTTCTCAAAACGGCAACCGCACAACTTCTTTTGGGCTCTGTTTAAGATAAAGGGATGGTTTTTGTTACAGGGCTTAACAAGCTACTCATTTAATGGGTTATAAAAAGTGACACGGGAATTTTCAAAAATCACTTTTGGGACAATTTAAAAAAATTATGTAAGGGAAGACGCGTCCCCAAAACGAGGTAAATTCCACGACTTCAAATTATCATAACTCAGTCAATAGTAGTGCTACAGAGCCCATCGACCACTCATTGAAACGTATTTGCTAAGCTCTATTTTATTGTAACAGTTTTAAAACATATATCAGAATTCTTAAAAATCACCTGAGACAAATGTGCAACAACCCTTAACAGTTAATAAAGATAAAGTTAAGTTATATGTAAAGTTATATAAATGTAAAGATCAATCAAAACAATGTCAACACGAACTGACAGCCTATGTCAAGATCACCGCAACAATAAAACTGAAAGTTTAGCAAGATCACCGTAACGAGAAAACTGAAAGTGTCTTGTTTAACAAGCTACTCAGATGAAATAATTGATACGTGTGTCATCAATATAAACGCTTATGTTCATTACCGTATTTTGCTGACTGGTATTCTTTATATTCTGTATTATATGCTCAACTATAACTTAAAATATGTCCACTTCGACACGCTAGCTTCTTCATCGATCAACTCAACCACGCGGTTGCTCAGCAGGCAGGTGGAAGATAAATACAAAAATAGGGCGTGCAAATATGGAAACAGGGAGTGCATATCAAAATCAAATAAAAGCTAAACCTAAGCTATAATATAAATATGTAAACAATTATGTTACAACTAATGTTCAGAATGTTATTCGGCACAAAGAAGTAAACAAAGTGTTCATTGTGTTGTGGCGGCTATATCCGTCATTCACAAGGAAGCTTCTTCTCATTGTTAAGGAGTTGAAATATTCCCGGATATTTTAAGAGATCGACATCAAAAAGAAGACATTGCGTTGTTTTTAATGAAGCCCGTCCATCGTTGATTTTCAGACCGTGCAACATTACGGATAAATCTGCCCACCTGTTAACCAATCAGATTCTTGAAAGCATGCAGAATTATTGATTAATTAGAAGAAAAGTAGATATAATGTTTTTAAAACACAACAATTCTCTTTGTTTTCTTTCTCTTCTTTACAGATAGGATTATAGAGATGGACAAAGAGTCATATATAAAATCCTTATATATGAAAGAATGTCAGTTTTGCAAATATATATATATATTGCGCTGTCCCCGTTTAGTTATATGTAGTTGTTTGTGTGTGTATAGATATTATGTAGTTACGACAGGCAAGCTTCAGACTATCATTATAGATTTTGGTAGGTTTTATATTTTTAATACTAGCGTCAGTATTATATCTCTTTACAGTTTTGACCACTTGAACTCAGTCGGAATCAAAACATCCTATGTAAAAGTCGAAAGCGGAAGACGGGTGTTTAGAGTTTAACGTGAGAGAAACAGAATGCTTTCGGGTCAATATATAAATAAGGCGCCTTCTCTAGATTGATTAGCAAGCTAGTCTGACAGGTCGTTTTTAATGAGTTCGTTCCTCACTGGCCTACACTCAGCTTAAAAAATTCTACTTTTAATATATAAATCCGATGAAGTATGTATTAAGCACTTCGAAATTGACCGAATTGAAACACACACGCTTTGCCTCGATATCGGATGACATCACTGAAACGTCGGCAGTCTTACCAAGATAAACAAATACGACGTGTTTTTTAGGGAATATCGCAGCTTTAACTTTTTTTTTGACAAGTTTAAAATTAAAAGAATGAGATCGAAATTAATAATCTCAAAGTTTTTTCACCCGGTCCAGAAAAATTAGGAGAAGAAAGAAAGAAAACAGAAGCACTTTTAGAGTTTTAAAAAAAATGTTGTTTAAATGTTTAAAACGGGCTACTCCTCATAATTCTGAATATAGTAAAACACAAAATGAAACATGAAAGGGTTAATCAGTTTCGATATTAAAGTTGACACAGACACTTGATGATCAAGTCGAAAAAAGTGGTTTTCATTCATTATTTAATTTCATCACCAAAAAATGAAAAGTTCCGAAATAAAATAAATGTGTCGAAAGGAAGACACAAATCGAATGCATTTTAAGGAGATTGAAATTTAAATAATAACTATATGAATCAAGAAATCAAGAAATCAAGAAATAAAAGGCGATCGTTTTTTATTTATCTTTTTAAAGGTCTTACTATTTACTTTGCGGAGAGGTAAGCGATAAATAAAAAACGATCTCCGCAAAGTAAATAGTAAGAGCTTTAAAAAGATAAACTTAATGTCAACTTTAATAAAGAAACTGATTAGCCGTTTCATGTTTCATTTTGTGTTTTACTATATTCAGAATTATGAGGAGTCGCACCGTTTTAAATGTTTAAATGATTTTTGTTAAATTACTTTGGACATCCTCCATATAGGCAGGCTGTTGCAACATTAGAAGAATCTCAAAAGAATCTTCTAATTTGAAACAGGATTTCACAAAAACACGTTGCTCTTCTAGATCCCTCATTGTTCAACTTTGGGGAAAGACGCCAAGCCTTGTACGCACACGTTCACTCTAGCACGTGTCCCTCCAAGACTAACCAAGGTAGCTTGATGCATTTTCTTTTTAATTCAAAAGGTCAAGGTCACTGCTATACAATAACCCAGTCACGAGCACTCTAAAACGATTTATTGGCGCAAAAGTTCGGTTTCTTTATGTACAGATCTCATATATATATGTGTGTGTGTGTGTGTATGTATGTATGCGTATGTAATGCAAAAGTGCTATGGTGATGCCTGATAGAAATTTCATTTATTTGATTAATGAAGTGAATGAATCATGATTTCTTACTCGTTACTACAATATATTCATGTTAAAAATACTATTTTTTGATAAAAAAGCAACTTCCGCTGCTTCAGCAGCCCAGTCAAAACATCATATCAGTGTTTTAGCAGTTCGTATTGACAATTTTAGGAACGTGATAATCGCAATCAGTAGGGCGAAATTAAGAGTTAAATTTTGAGGCAGAACCATGTGAAATGTAAACATAACATCATTGTATCTATTTGTGCGCTAACTAAATTGATATAAAGATACGGTTTCATCCACCCACCTCTTCTTTTCACCCCCATAAATGCATAAACCAATCTCGTTTCGGATCGTATTTTAAAAACTTCTTTGGCCTTTTGCTGTGACAGGGGAAGTTTTTTTTTCCTTTTTAGGGGTCAAAATCGATGGGAAATTGTTTTCCCTTTTAGGGGGTCAAAATCGAGAGGGAACTTTTTTTCACTTGTTGGGGTCAAAATAGACGGGGATTCATTTTCAACTTTTATGGATCAAAATCGAGGGGGACATTGTTTTCCACTTTTATGGGTCAAAATCGAAGCGGAACTTTTTTCACTTATAAGAGTCAAAATCGAGCTAGAACTTTTTTCCACTCTTGCGGTCAAAATCGTGGGGGAACCTTTTTTTTTTTCACTTTTAGAGGTCAAATTCAAGGGGGTTACACCATTTTCACTTTTAGGAGTCAGAATTGATGGGGAACTTTTATTCACTTTTAGGGGGCAAAATCTAAGGGGATCTTTTTTGCAGATATAAGGATCAAAATCGAAGAGGAACATTTCTTCTTAACTTTTAGGGATCAAAATCGGGTAGGAATTTTTATTTACACTTTTAGGGGTTGATTTCTTTTTCACTTTTAGGTGTCAAAACCGAGGAGGAACTCTTTTTTCACTTTAAGGGGTCAAAATCGAAGGGAATTAATTTGTTCACATTTAATGGCCAAAATCGAAGGGGAACTTTTTTTTTCACATTTAAGGGTCACAATCGAAGGGGAATTTCTTCGCACTTTTAGAGGTAAAAATTGAGAGGGGGATATTTTTTACTTTTAAGGGGTCAAAATGAGGGGAAACTATTATCCCTTCAAGAATATGAAAAGGAATGTAAGAAAAGATTCAATCTTTAGTTCGTTAGTTTAGTAAAATGGCTTTAATTACAAGACAGAAAAAGTAGAACAAAATTCAGGAGGAATGATTTAAAAAAAAGGTTTTCTTTTCTTTTGTAATATTACATACCCGAGGCAAAGAGGTTGAGGCAACATTTGAAATGGTCTTTTCAAACCAGTTGAAAATACGACAAATTTTTTGAAATAGCAATACGGTAGAACGAGAGGAGGTCGGGGGGAGGGTAGTTAGGTAGTTTGATAAGAGGGGGGAAGAGAGGTTCCAGCTAGTAATTAATTAATGTTTAATACTCATAATATAGTAGAAGTACAAAGTAGACACACCTTTTAATAATCAATCAGAGGAGTCTCAAGCAAGCGAAATTGGCTTTTACTAAGATTATTCGCCTCTTTGTCAAATGAGTCATTAAACTTTGAACACGTTTTGTATTATAAATACTTTTGGTTATGCACGTAGAGATACGGGCATCCCACACCAGTTACCGTCGCAAGCGGTGAGAGGAGCTCTTCTAAACTTATACTCATCAAAACCTATCTACGATCAACAATGTGCACAGACCGACTGGGCTGGTTACAATTTCTATTGAAGAACAACTGGGAATGATATGAATTTAAAAGAACCTGCGAAAACATGTACGGAGGCAAAGGTAAGGAAAGTAAATTTTTGAAGGAAACAAATAAGTCAAGTGTTGGGACCAGTTAGTATTTGTTAATATTAGATTTCATAAAAATGAAAAGATTACCCCCTCGTTGCCATAGAAACAAAATTGATGTCACATCACTAGCAAAAAGCGACACTAAGAGCCTTTCTTTTTTGTGTCAGTGATTTCAAACATGTAACAATCATTCTCACACATGTTTGGCGTGGAGACATTTATGTCTCACATGAAAATATTGCTCTAACGCGTGCACACATTCACATATACAGAAACCAATCATGAAGCAAGTAAGCTTCATCTTCCTTCTTTACATACTAATTTCTGAACCAAAGACTATTTTCTCGACCTGAACTTCCAAAAGGCACTCCTCCATTCAAATCTGAACAATTCAATCAAAACATATTTCTTATCTAAAACTATTGATGAAAATACCAAAGTTATATTTATAAATCCCCTACGACAAATTCTAAGCTTATGAACAATCTCATTATGCATATTCATAATCTTTTCTTGTTATTTCATATATAAAATGTTTATTCATTGTTTCACAGTATGAATCTTTGTTAATATATTTATTAACTGAAATGTATAACTTCGGGTGTTGTCACCTAAGTCTATTTCACACATCTCAGGCCGAGACAAGAGAAACTTGTGATATGGGAATCCCAGGCAGGAACGGTTGATGCCGTACTCAGTGCGAGGGCACCAGCTAGCTAGCTTTTTCCTAAAATACCACGAAAAGAATATTTTAACTATCGTCTGCTTTCATAGAAAGTGAAAAAAAAAACTTTCCATAAGAATAGGCGTGACATCAAATCCGACATGGACAACCCTTTTTTTCTAAGATTAATGTTGGGTATCATTACGTTTCATTACCAAACGGCACTGCAGGTAATAATCAAAATGAGATCGTGATTACATTTTGACTGCGAGAGATATATTTTTTATTCTTATATTTTGTTGCGTACTTACATTTCGGTTTTGAAGTGGAACAAGCGAGACTTATAAATTAGTCCAAATTTAGAGAGTAGACAATAAACACGTTTTCAGAGATGCCTTCAAGGAATCGAATTAGCCTGGGGGGAGTGAACCACTCTTCGATTGTTGAGAGGTGTTGGGATTGGCGAGAAAAATTCTCATCTTCTAATATAACAGCTGAGAAGCTCTTCTTGCTTTCAGGGAAGAACAGAGCGATTTTATAAGGTTTTCTTTTATAAGCAAAGACCTCGTATTACGCAGATACTTCAACCAACTTTGTTAATGACGTCCTTATCCTTACCTTTTCACATTCATTCTTTCTAGAATGTATGATTTCTAAAAAGAAATAGGGAAACAGGATGGCCTACATAAACTCCAGAGTTATCGTAGCAATATGCATTGCTTCATTAGGTATTCATCGATGTATTTGTTATTGTTTTTAACAGTTGACTGCTTTTAATTTTTGTTTTTATAAAATATATACCCGAATATTATATTTACATGTATGACCATTTATAAATATACGCATACATAATTATATGCATTCATTATCTAACGGTTAATATACATAGGCTTTATTTTTGTAAATACTACATATATAGGCAGT
>VCCN01004030.1:288888-307153 GCA_006491835.1 Architeuthis dux | reverse complement strand
TGAGAAGCTTGCAGGCGCTATCCATTACTTCATTAGTGGCAACTATCGGGGTATTTCTCTGCCTTCAGTCATCGGGAAGGTGTTTTCAAGAATTATTTTAAATGGACTTTCCCATCACGGATGTCCATCTGTCCTCGCACAAACTACAGGAGAAGTACATTGAACAACGTGTTGACCTTTGTCAGGTATTTTTTGATCTGACAAAGGCGCTCGACACAGTTAATAGGGAGGCACTATGGACCGTCTTAGGGAAGGTTTGCTGCACTCCCTGGTTTGTTGGCATTCTGAGACAAAGGCAAGGGTCAATTTCAATAATGACCTATCATCTCCAATTGATGCTGGCAATGTAGTGAAGCAAGGGGACAATCCTCTCTCAATTGCTGTGATACTGGTTGTTATCTTCTTTATTGCATTACCGGTAAGTTTTTTGATTTGCGACATTTTAAAGCAAAATCTAAATCATTTTCTATGCTAGTTAAAGAGCTACTATATGCTGATGGTTGTGACCTTGTTGCACATTCAGAGGTTGTGCAAGATGAATTGGACAGATTCTCATGTGATTGTACGGTGATAGGATTCGCGATTAGTTTGTCTAAAACGAAAGCGATGTTTACCCCTGATCCTGATTACAAACCGCCCATCCTTGTATGCATAACAAAACTGCCTGTCGCGGATAGGTTTATTTACCGTGGTTGTACACTTTTCCGATTTGGAACATTGGACAAGGAAGTTCAGCTAAGAATTGAAAGAGCTAGTGTGGCATTTGGGAGATTAGAAACTCGGGTGTTGTCGTAGCGGGACATACATATAAGCACTGAAGGTTTATGAGGCTTGTATCATCAGGACGCTTTTCTATGCCTGTGAGACCTGGAATACTCATCAAAGACATGTGAGACTGTTCGAACGTTTCCGCCAGAACTTATTGTGTTTATCGTGGAAGATTATTACTACCGATATGATGGTACCCGACCGGTCTCGTAGTTAGAGCAATAGACACGCCACATAAAAAATAGATTGAGGTGGCTATGTCACATTTCATGGCTGGACGATTGCTGGCTCCCCATACAGGTATTCTATGAGAGATGATGGGTCATAAACGACCACAACATAAGCCCGGAAAGAGATATACAGACTGCTTAAGAAAGGATCTTAAAGATATGAAGATGGATATTGAGAACTGTGATGGATTAGCAACCGATCATGAAGCTTGGAGAAAGCAGTTGATGAGGCGCTAAACGGGACGCTGGAAGTACCTCTCATGCGAAGTCGATTTATGCAGCTCGGAAGATGGAGGCCATAATATATCGACTGTAAAGTCGTAAGAAGATTCACTAAACGCTTGAAGGATGGCCAACCTACCTGCTTTAAAAAAACAAAAGAAATACATAGTTTATTTTGGCACCAGGCAATACTTATATGGAGTACCCAAAACGAGGATAGACCTTAGTAGCTTCTGAGGCTGGCTTGTTTATTACGACTTTACAAAGTTTTCCCATGTAAATAGATATTTGATGTGAGTATATTGTGAATGTACAGAATGCCAAGAACGGTGAGATTGTGTAACGCTAATCTTCCAGGTTGCGGAGGGTCTGGTTAATTTGGAAATCAGCATTCGAAACTTCAAACACTGACCGCTAGAGGGATATTTGCTATCTTCTCGACCAACAATGCTCTACTAGAATCAGACAGATTGGTCAATATTTGGTTTGGTACAACTTGCAGCATACGTTTACTTTTCTTCATCCAAAAGCAAACAATCATCATCGTCGTCAGTTTAATAATCTCTTTCTTAAAAGAATCAACTTAATGCAATCGCCACAATTATCAAATCAACGATCATTGTCGTCCTATTACAACAACCATCAACGAACACCTTCATCATCAGTAGCTACACTATCTTTCCGTTTCATTAACATTACCAACATCTTATTTCCATTATCTCAGTAACATAATCACCATAAAAGTTTCTAGCAACAGAATATCATCATTGTCTTCCCGAATTCATAATGAACTTCTTATATCTCCATGGTCATCATCATCGTCGTCGTCTAGCGAGGTTGCTGCCATTATCGACCTTCTGGGTCTTGGAATCTCACTCGCTGCTTTTTTCTCTAATGTCGGCATTCACCATGTCAACTTCATTTACCAGAGTGGCATAACTCATTCCCAAGAGAGCTTTTTCAAGAATGACAAATATTTTTTCTCCAGAGACAGTTTTTTCTTTATCTGTAAACGGTTGAGTTTCATCAACGAAAACATTTCTTTCTGACTTTCACCTGGAATCCAAAGTTTTTCAAAACATCGTCTATGCTAACAAATGCATTTTTAAAATTATCTTTTTATTATGTTTTTACGAATTTTCCTTTTAAAAAGAAAAGATATCGATATGGTCACTAACAGTATATTCAGAGCTTACCTTTCTAGTTGTTTTGGCTATCCGCTCTTTGTTGCTGAAACCGCGAATAATATAAGCTAATTCTAACCTTGGGGTATAAGAGAGGGACACACTCTTCATTAATATTGGTAGACATTACAGGTAAGTAAGTGCTATGCTTACTACAGATATATAACTGTATTCCCTTGAAGACGCACTAAGCAGCGAACATTACTGCATATATCAGTATCACATTATTGATATTTATATAAAAAAATAATTTATATAAAAGAATAATGATGGACGAAATAAATCACAAGCTCAACATGATTTGAATCGACCACCAAATCGTTTTATTCTTCTTTTGTTTATAATGCATCACTGTTATAGAAGCCGTATATCGCTACAGCGTTACTATTTTAGATAATATATCTAAAATACTAACTTTCTAATGAATTCCACCTATATTATTGTACTAGCAGGAATACTCGGCGTTGCCCGGTGAGAAAAATAACTGAAAATATAAAAATATAACCAAACGGGAAAAATAGGTTCTTTGATATATTTCTTCTCACACAACACAACCAATGGAAAAGATTGACAATTATTTACACTATTTACACATGTAAAAGTAGCTGTAACGGAAGAAATATTCTGATGCACAAAAAAGAACAAAGGGAATCTGAATACACTACATAAGTGCTTCTCCCATTGGGTGTCATTATAAAAAGGTTGTCTAGGGATCCGACCCGAGAACAACCAATATTAAGTTGTCCATGGGAAAAGCATGGATAAATCAGGTAAAGGCTAGTGATCATGAGAGATTGTCCTTGGGCCGTCTGAAAACGTTTCTCAGGGTTGCACAACCTTTATAAACAAAAGAGGAAAAATCAATTTTTTTAGCCTCTAAAGTTATTTCGTTTTGCTCGCAAAAGCTATTTTAATCCAAAATTAACCTGTGCTGACATCCACTGATCTTGGTGATCAACGCCACCTATCCTATCATGCTTTCTCTGCCCAGATTAACCCCACTTACTAAACTACCACCAAGAATGCAATTGTTTGGCTGCAAAATGCCCCCAAATGTTAATTTAATCCCAAACTGACCTCTGGGACGATTCTGCGTAAAAGAATGGTCGAAATCTACCTCCTACCCAATTGTATTTGACCATATCAGCTCGGCTACTAGTGAGGTCAAAAAAAGGTTTTTACTTCATAACAAACTCAGTATTATGCTATAAATTGCTTTAGTTGGTAGAAATAACTTTCGCCGTGTTAATATGAACCCATATACCAAATATTTACATCCTAAGGGCAAACCGGTGGCCAAAAATGGCTAGAAATGACTAAAGATTACATATGGTGACCTCGAATGACCTCTGATAGAAAATCACATTGCTAAATACTTTGAACCCGAACAAATTTACCACTATGCCAAATTTTAGTTTCAAAAGTGAAAAGTTGTGGCCAACAACTCGGAAAACTGGCTGGAAATGAAGAAATATACTACTCGCTAGAAAGCAGAGGATTCCTACCTGACGCACACAAATTATGCTGAAAAGCAACCAGATGAACGCGTGTCATTCTATTAATCGATCAAGATATCCTGAAAGAAATTAAAACAAGAAAGAAGAGCCTAGTCTTGGCATGGATAGACAACAAAAAAGCCGACGAAATGATAGTAAATTATAAAAAAAGAATAGCAATATAAGCATAGTGAGTATGTAAAAGGATAACCATAAATAACGAAATATAAAGAAAGAAAGGAAAATGAATAAAAGTAACAGGTATGGTTAGTCACTCAATAGAAACCGCAATATGACCAATGTCTTTTGGCAGCATGCCATGTTGGGGGTGATTAAAAAATTGGAAAAAGGGGTGATCAATGAATAAGTTACTTCTCTTGCGTTTTGTTGGTCAGTGATCACTAAAATGTCTGAATTTTCCACAAAAAAAAACAAGCGGACACAAACTAAATGATCAATTTAGCATAAACCTATATCATAAACTGAACCCCCACTAAAAAGCTATTTGGGTGGGGGGTGGGGCTAAAAAACAAAAGATAAAGTTTTTCCCCACATAAGAAGTAAATGTTGAAATCTTTAGCTCTCTAGCTCTATTGGCACAGCCTGTACACGTGATGCATACATAGCCAGCCAGCCAGCCGGACCAACTAAAAAACTGAAGAAACCTATTTTGTCTGCTTTGGTTGACGGTTTATAATAATGACAATAAAGTTTGATGTTTACACAGCAACAAAAATGTAAACGCTGATTGGGAGATTAAACTAGAGTAATAAATAAAAAATGTATTTAGAAAAGCGAAATTATGAGAGAGAGAGAGAGAGAGAGAGAGAGAGAGAGAGAGAGAGAGAGAGAGAGAGAGAGAGAGAGAGAATGGGGCGATCCAACTACAGGATGTCTCGAAAAGATTTAAAACACTTCAAAATGAATCAGCAGCTCTAATAAAAGAAATATATCAAAAGATCTTATTCTAAGAGATACGGACGTAGAATTCAACAACACAGGCAAAACAGAATGTTCAGGAATATTAAAAGTAAATTTTACAGACAAACAGAGAAATAATGAGAAAGACAGAACGACCGGATTCGACGGAAACAACACTTTTAAGAGTAGGTTATGGAGAAACGGGAGATCGAAATAAACACATATGCATCAAGAATAACTCTAAAATTGGAAAATAGAAGACGCCAAGCTAGGATGCGTCCCGCTTCAAGAAATACACAGCCATACACGTAGACTTTGTTAAAAAAGAACACAAATGTCAGATGGAAGCAATAATCGCCTAGTGGATGACGATAGAGAAAGACTACTCTGATTCAAAAAGATGCTCTAAGAACAATTGCATATAATCATAGCATATAATTTGCCTGCCTATGAGGACAACTTACGTTAGAAAGCCGATAACTCCTACCCCAGGATAAGAAGAGATGTCGAAAAGAGACGAGAAGAACAAGTGAGGGGAAGAAAAACAAAAGGAATGGCAGATGGATTTAGTTGTGAAGAAGAAATTTGAAGAGAGAAACTGAATCCCTATTAATGGCAACCCAGAACAATCCCCTAAGAACCAATTATATTAAGGCCAAGATAGTCAAGACATAACAAAATAGTAAATATAGACTATGCGGCGATAGAGATAAGACAGTCAATCATATAATAAGTGGATGGAGCATATTGGCCAAGAAGTACAATAATAGGCATGAATATAAACCAGCTTATTGGAAAAGAAGATGGGAATCATAAAACATTGACGATTGCGGGTTTTGGCATTCTCTAGGAAGAACAGTGGACGTGAAAGGTAAAAGAATGAGAACAGCATACCCAACAACAAAGTCTAGATAAAGATCTAGATATTTATCTAGACTCCACGAGAGAACTGAAAAAAAGTGGTGGACTATGAAGGTGATGGTTACAGAAGAAGAATCGAAGCCATCCAGACGGCAGCACTACTGGAATCAGCTCTAACACCGAGGAGCTTTATGGAGTATTGAGAGGACTTGCTGTCACTTAATCGCCAGTGTTAGGTGCCATTTGCAATTGAAACTCGGAGAGTACAGATAATAATTTGACGCTGTAGACCACATCAATGTTGGAGTTGGCGATAACACTAAGGATTACTGCTGGCGATTTGAGGAAACTTAGAATCACTTGGTCCACTACGAGAAACTCCAGTATCATCTGACGTAGTAGTAGTAGTAGTAGTAGTAGTAAACAAGAAGAAGAAGAAGAAGAAGAAGAAGAAGAAGAAGAAGAAGAAGAAGAAGAAGAAGAAGAAGAAGAATGCAGTAAATTGGCCCGGAAAGAGTAAACAAAAAAGAGGCCTGTCTCTCAATAGAAACCATCACGTGACCAACGTCTTTAGGCAGCATGCCGTGTTAGGGTTGATCAATTAAACAATTGTAAAAAGGGCTCATCAATGAATAAGTTACTACACTCGCCTGTTGTTGACTTTACCAAAAGAACAAGCGACACAAATCAAAAAGGATCAATTTAGCTGTTTAGGTGTGTGTGGGTTAAAAAACAAAAAAACATAGACATAATAAGGAGTAAATGTTGACATTTTCAGCCCTCTAGCTCCATTGGTGGGGCCTGTACGCGTGATAGATACATACATAGTCAGCCAGACGGTCCAACTAAAAAACTGAAGAAACCTATTTTGACAGTTTTGGTGACAGTTTTGGTTGACGGTTTCTAATAGGTATAACTAGGTTTTTTATTATGAGTCAAATTTAAGAGAAAAAGATTGATAGGGATGCGACACGGTGGAGAAAATAAAAGATGGAGAAGAATATGATGCGGATAAAAGTAAATGAAACAAAATCAGAAAGAATGAAAAATGAAGAAATTTAATGAGGCAAAACAGGAAAAACAAAAAAAGAAAACTAAAACGGATTCAGTTATTAGTTATAAAGTGGGAAATAGAGAGAAAAACAACAACGGAAGATGAAAAGATTGTAGAGCGCCAAAAAGAGCGGAACAATTGAAGCTTTGGAATAGAAGAAAGGACAAACGAAAGAATAAAAGTTGTACCAAAGATAAAAATAAGGACAAAAAGTGTATCAAAAGTGTATCAAAAGTGTATCAAAAGTAAGAACGTATGGGAAAAGTAGAAAGAAAGAACGAAAAAAAAGAAAAAAACGAAAGAAAGAAAGAAAAAATGGAGAAATGGCGGGAGGCGGGGAGATTTGTAAAGGCAGGATGAACATGCGAAGCAGAAAGGAATGACAAAAATACAGAAGAAGAAAAACATGCGAAAAATAACAATAATAAGATATAACGTAAAAATGACAGAGGGGAAAAATAACATAAAAAGAGTAGAGAAGGAAAATGAAGAATGGAGAGCAGGAATGTAAAAAAAATAAAATAAAAATGAGAAATAACAGAAAAGTTTGAAAAGAAAAAGAAAGAAGCTTAGAATAAAGAAAGAAAAATGGAGCAGAGAAGAAAGAACGAATATAAAAAATCGACAGCTTGGAAGAGAAAGAAAGAAGTACAAACAAAACTGTCGAAGAACGTTAAATGCGTGTGTGTGTGTGTGAGAGCGAGAGAGAGGGAGATATAGAGAGAAGAAGAAGAAGAAGAAGAAGAAGAAGAAAACAAAGGAAAATAAAAAAAATATATCCCATGAAAAAGCGCCAATATGGACAGCTATGTGGAAGGCTGTGTGTGAGTTTGGCTTGAGGCAGGAACGTCAGTGGACATGTGTTGGAAGACAGGACTTCAGTGGCAGCAACTCTGTCGAAAATGACGTCGCATTCAATTGAGACCAACGTCATACAACATCGGGGGCTACAAGGCGTCAAAGATGGCGTTTGTTGAACGATGCCGAGGTGACGGAACTTGAAAACTGTGGCGATAAGTGAGATGAGTGGAGACTGAAGAAAAAAAGGAAGATGACAAAGGGACGAAGATTAAGAATAAGCAAAACAAGTAAATAAAAAGTTATGATAAAAGATAAAAAGAAACGTAATTATGCCCATAAAGAGAAGACGGGAATAGAAGACAGCTAAGGATATACAAGACAATGAGGAAAAAATGGAAGAGATGGCGAAGTGGTATGAGGAAAGATAAGAGGTGAGGAGGTTGAAGAAAGTGAAAAGTAGGCATAGGGGTAGAAAACCAAAACGAAAAGCATTATAAAGAAAAAACGAGCGAAAGAGAAGGAAGACGGACAAAAGGAGAAGAAATGCTAAGAAAGTTGTACAGGAAAAAATAAAGAAGCACAAAGAAGACCAGAAAAAACAAAACGAAGCAGTAAAAAGAGTCAATGAAGAAGAAACGGCGGTAGATCCGTATTTTCTACTGACGCCAGTAGTCGGTATTTGAACCAAAATATTTCTTATTGTTGATTTTATCGGAAAATCGATAGTTGAAAGATTGGCGCAACATAATCTTCATCGCTCATTTTTCAAATTTAACATTGTGACGTACTGAGTAAAAGCTTAGGTTTGTAAATATCAAGAAAAGTAAATGCATGGAAGAGGAACATTGCGTAGAGCGATGGTTAGCAGTTTAGCCCAAAATACCATTGCTTGTGAGTTAGATCCTCACTGAGTGCCCCATTACCGTAGCCTTGGGTCAGACTAAGCTCATCGCAGTTACTTCGAGAGCAAGAAAGAAGTGCAAGAGAAAGAGAAGGGTAATTAGAGCAAAAGGAGAAAAAAAGAGATATGCGGATAAAGAAGAAATATGTGAAAAAGAACTGTGCACGTCTGGGTATTGGAGAGAAATTTCGTCTATTTGGTGACTGTTGATATAATTAGTCCTTGCATAATTGAACAGGTACGAGGCAAACGGAAGACATCATTCCTGATTGGCTGAAATGTGATGTTTTAATTGGCTGAGACAATACACGTGATTAGGTACGACGCACGACCGTGTGACGTGTGACTCAGTCAAAGAAAAGGTGCACATGACCGGTTCGCTTTTGTCTTGCGGCATCTCATGTAGTTTTAACACTTTTACAGACTAGCATGCACCTCGCTGTCTATTTGAACCCCAGGCTACGGTCAAACGTGGATGATTCGTAGTAATGCATATTTTACACATATATGAAAGAAGAAAGGGAGATAACTATCAGCTTTCGTTTTGTCTTTAGCTGTTTCTCGTTCCCTTTGTGCTTGTTTCATTTTTCTTACCTTTTCTTTTTCATTTCTTCCTAATTTCTCGCTTCTTTCTTCCTTTTATTTTTCAGTATTTATTCTTTCTTTTTCTTTCCTTCGTTCTGTTTCATCTTCCTTTTTAAGTCTTTCAACTTTACTTTCTCTACCCTCTTTACACACGGCTTTTCTACTTTCATAATCTTTCTATTATCTTCCGATTTTATCATTCTTTCTTTTCTCATCTGTTTTCCCTTGACTTTTCTTATTCTTTCCCCTTTTTATTCTTTTGTCCTTTTTTTCTCAAGTTCTTTTTTCTTCTTTCTTTTCTTTTCTCATCTGTTTTCCCTTGACTTTTCTTATTCTTGCCCCTTTTTATTCTTTTGTTCTTTTTTTCTCAAGTTCTTTTTTCTTCTTTCTTTTCCTTTCCTTTTTATAGAAACTTGGTGTTATTTCTGACACAACATTTCCTGGTGGCGATGTATATAAGCTTATGCTTTTATACTGTTGTTTTTGTTGTAGTTTCAAGTTCGCTTCGCCTATTTGCAAATGGACAATTCACGTCATTACGGAATATTTCTCTTCTTTCCTAAGGATACATAGAATGTCGGGTGTCAACATCTTCAGAACATTTAGGCAAAAGAGGATGAACAAAAACTTCAAATTAGGTAGAAAACAATACAAGCGTCTCTGCCTGTGGTATTTGAAACGATCGTTCCATTCTTCAGTACAATCCATAAACCTCCGAAGAACATGCATGAAGGTAATCAGTATTCGATTGACAAACAAGAGACCTAGATAGTTTTATTAATGTTTCGATGTTTATCCACACTATCTTCAGAACATTATCCATGATTCTTGTTTCTAAATTGAATATTGATTACGTTTAAACATAATGATTTATAATTAGTTTTCATGATTACATGTGGCCATATT
This sequence comes from Architeuthis dux, assembly GCA_006491835.1. Classification (NCBI taxonomy): domain Eukaryota; kingdom Metazoa; phylum Mollusca; class Cephalopoda; order Oegopsida; family Architeuthidae; genus Architeuthis; species Architeuthis dux. The sequence goes on along the minus strand of VCCN01004030.1, from coordinate 297,224 downwards.
TTGTCACTTAATACAAATTCCGCTGATGATCAGAATAAATGGATTTTTTAAATACCAAGAATGTAAATACCTGAGCTAGGTGTCCTTTGCCGTGCAGCCTGCTCTAAATATAGACTCATTCGTCCCAAGTAACTTCTAACCTGGTCACTTCTGCGTTGTAATCATAATCTAAATAGCACTGACACAATTGCTAAAAGTTACCTTACTTCTTATGGGCCCATTCTGGTCCATGATTCTACTAGAATAGAAAAACTCTACCTGTGCTGTTAAATGACTATGATATCCTTACTTCTTTCTTTTTGAGTATTATTGAAATATATGTATCATTTGGTATTTTTAATTGCTAAGATGGGATTTCCACGGCTGCTGCTAGCTGATAACTTAAATATACTGGGCTTTTAAAAAGAAATTAAGCTTTTATCCAAAATAATTGTATTTAATGCTGCGATTTAAATCTTTTGACAAGATTGGGTAATTCGTGACATATTCATTAAAATACGAAACCCTAACGCAGTGTGTTGTTTTCTGAAACTGATTGATTGCATGAATGATTACACAAACCTTCAATTTTCCAAATAACGTATCTTAATTACAAGTTACGGTAAAAATAACTAAATGTAAGATGAAATCATCTTATTTAAATGTCACTTGTAAATCAAGCGAGGAGAAGAAGCTTTACATTTTCATTTACTGATACCGAGTAACGTCAACTAGATAAAGTTATATGCGTCTTTGTGGGTCACGTCATAATTGCATTAGCCGATAACTGACTGAAGCAGGCATGCTCTCTATGATGCTCATGCACTCTCTCAAGTGATTTACTAGCAAGGGGAGATAATTTCCTCGTGTAGACCGTGTGTTAACAACTTAGTCTGACATGGAACGATAGTGTAACCTCTGGATCAGACATGGTTCAGCGCTAAAAGTCTAAATTAAGGATAAAGTTTGTGCGCAGGTAAAGATTTCCGAGCGTGGGAACTGACATTTTCAAATCGGGTGAGAGACACGACAGCACGGCACGTCGCACCTTGATATCCTGAAGTATCATAAAACATGCGTAGGTTTGTAGATGTTTTCGTTTTGATGACATTGGCGACCCCATGGAAAACGTGGTTTGCGTTTAGAAGATTAAAGCCTATCTAATTGTGAAATAAGCAAAGAAAAAAAAGAATGCTTGTAAGATAATCCAAAGGAAAAATCAATTTCTCATTTTTATTAGAAATGTTCATTTCAAGTTGAATTTAAAACATTGACTCAACATAATCTTGCTATTCGCATGTTCCCCATTTGACTGACCTTTGCGAATAAATATAATCAGTTGCAGGCAAACTACCACACTTAATCCCAGATCTTTAAAATGCGTCAATCAGAACCAACATGTTACTACAGGATTAAAAGTCGATATGAGGAATACAACAAAATGTTCATGTGCTTTTTATTGGTGGTAATCAGTAACAAAATATTAAATGTAAAAGCATTGAACCAAGAGATACATTTTTAATTGTCAATCCCAAAATTGTAAAATGCTTATTAGACATACTAGAAATGCCTTTAGACATATTAGAAAGGGGTATAAAACATTGATCACTGTTCTTCCACAGATTAAAAAAATATCAATCATGAGGTGTGTGGTGAAGTCCTTTTCTTAAAGCATAAATGGCCACAATACTTCAAATTGAAAAAAGAATAATTCAGCTTTATGGGGCGTCAGTGGGAGAACAGGATATATCCTTAATATTTATATATTTCAAATAATTAAGTATTCAACACTCACTCTGATTAAATATTTGAACGTAGCAGAATGCTTTTAAATAAGTAATAGAATATTTAAAATATTAAACCTAAGCATTGCGAAAAACTAAAAAGATGTTTTTCACGTCACTAGCGCTGATGTATGCCTCAGGGTGGTTATGAGACTGTAAGCTTTTCTGACTTTTCAAAATGAATAGTTACAAGACCTCCTTGAATAGGGTGATAATAACAACTTACAAATTCTTACCAAAACACTTCATTTGAATAAATCCAAATGTGTATGAGAACAAAAAGAACAACATAAAAACAACAAATAAAACAACAAACAATGTATGGTTTCAAGCAAGTTAGATTTACCTGTTTCAAATAGAAAGTCGTGTATCAATATAGTAGAAATGATTAAGCTAAAGAAATCTTTGTCACTCGAATCTGTGTACTTTTCTAATTAGAGTATTGGAAAAGCCAAAGTATTGTGATCGTGATAAGGAAATCTGTTCAAGATTACTGGAAATGACATACATCCAAGGAAAGCAGAAGAAGGCATCTGCCGAAATATAGTAATCAAAAAAGAAAAGTAGTCCCATTTAGAAATGAAATTACCTAAAGTTTAAAAAAATGTTATTACCCATTAAGCAATCTTGTACATGATTATATAAAGTTGCCAAAGTGGCTTATATTACAGCCGAGTGAATTATCATACTTCATCTGATAACCTAAAACTTGTGAGAAGGAGACTCAAAATCTGGATGAACACAAACTTAAGATAAATGAAGGTTAGTAAATGCAAAAAATAAAAATAAAGTTAAAACCTTAGAAGTAAATTACGATTAGAAAGTTTCTCTCTGGGTGTATGTTCCAAGTTTCATAAAGATTTAGTAAACTATATAATACATGTGCGCTATTTTCTTGCACGCTCACACAAATCTACACTCTTACAAGAAAAGTCTGCAAAGGAAGAATTCTAATAATGACTTGCGAGACAAGATGCTTACATAAACTGCATAATGTTTTTGTCTGTCTGTATGTTCCACTTTGTAGGCCACAATTTTGTATCTAGGAAGCTGTAATTTCGCATAGGAGTACATCTTTTCACAGCGGAGGACCTAGGCTATACTTTCTTCTGACTGTGTATGTGAATGAATCAAAATGTTGTTTTTTTAAATTACATTTTCACGTACTTTAACAAGACAAATGTAAGGGAGACAACTCATCCAAATCTGAAATTTCTACCCTTGACTTATCTCTCCTTTTCTTCAAAATACTTAACAGATAAATATATGTAACGCCCAATAAGATTTTAATATATTTTAACATTTTAATTTCATAATGTTTCTTTTAATATTTTCAGGTAATTTTAAAAAAAAATGAAATATATTTCAAGACATTTATTATACTCATCCGGAAATCTTTCAGTTTAGAGAAAAAATATTTTTAAAGGTTTTTCTATATACAATGCTAAACTAGACCCTTACATTATGTTTGTAGAAAATATGCGTATGCGAATTTCTCTTTTTCTCGGTGCTTATAACAGTATGGCAGAATTCTTTAAGGAATCAGATCTTAACCTGACAATTTCTTTGTGCAAAAATACTAACCCTATCCCTAACCTAACCCCAACCCAAATACGACAATAAAACATGGACACAAATCCGATAATCTCTATAAAATATAATTTGCTTTCCTGTTGTTATATTTGAATTTCTTTTCTAAGGCAACGCCGACACCCCAGCTAGTATATATATTACACTAGTAATAGCAGCCCAAAACAAATATAATATAATATAGTAATAGTAATAGCAGCCAAAAACAAATGTATTAGAACGAGTTACATCAGAGCTGAAATAGACAGGACACAAACATGTGCAGATGACACTGTCAATCATACAATAATTGAATGTAGCAAATTAGCTCAGAAGGATATGAAAATAGACATGGCTTGCTCGGAACGGCGATCAGCAAACGACTGAGATATGACCATGCAGACCAATGGCATAAGAACAAACTAAAAGCTGCCCTAGAGAAAAGAAAGAATACAAATTAAGGTACTTCAAACTGACCACCCAGTTCAGGCCAGGAGACCAGGCGGAATCACTCTAAAAAAGAAAAAGGTCTGATAGTGGAAATCGCCGATCCAGCAGACCACAGAGTGAAAATAAAAGAGAATGATAGCTGGAAAAAATGTCTGTACATTGCTGGAGATTAGAAAGAATTATGGAATATGAAAGTGACGATTCTAGCCATCAATATTGAGGCACTTGTAACAGTCCTGAATAGCCAATAGTGGAGGTGCTGGAAATCCGAGGAAGAATTCAAACCATTGGGATGATAGCATTATTAAAATCAGCAAGAATTAGCGAGAAAGGCGCAGGAGTATTGAGAAGACTTGCTGTAACCAGAGAAAACCACCAGATACAACTGATGTGAAAACACAACGATTATAAAATGATAATAAAACACTCCAGAGTAGCCATTAGGGGGAATCACCACAGTATGTCCGGTAGCGCTGGCACAATTACACAAAAGTCTCAAAAGACACTCGCAATTATTTTTCACGAAAAGATGCATTTTAAAAATAAGAAGATTTAAAAATATTTTTGCGACCCCAATAATCTTCATGGGACCTCGGAGGTGCCCCGCCCCCGACTTTGAGGAACCCTAAAAACTTTTCGACCTAATTTTGCCTGCTGGAATATAGGAAGGGGGTGCGTGCGTGTGTATCAGTCGGTCGAACTTTATAAAGTAAATTGTCAACAAAACAAAAGACTTTACCCGCCCTAAATCCACTATATACCCGCCCTAAATCCACTATATAAGTTGCTAAACAAAGCAGAACTTTCGTTTATATTGCAGTTTCAAATGTTTCAAATTCAGGCTCATAAGAATAATTTTAGAAAAAACATTAAATTGATTTAAATTCTTTACCTACGATATAAACACCTTTCGATTCTCTCCGATGTTCTTTGAGATGTCATAAAATTAAATATGGGGGGATTCATACGTACAAAAGATATCTCCACAAATCTCTTTTTTTTTTACAAAGTAACCGTTTCATAAATAGATTTAGTGTTCAATGAATAAATACCGAAAATTGTATTAAATTCCATTAATTAGTTGAATGTTAGTACATTCTTAAAATGCGAGTGTATATTTAACACTGAAAATTTTCCAATTGATTTTCTACCTGTTTTTTTAAAATCTGTACATACATTTCAAAATCAAATGCCGTATTTAATCGTGTATAGTGCGAGAACTTTAATATAAAAAATCTGGATCAAAATTGGGACGGTTGCATTATACTCGAATGTGAAAAAAATGATAACATATATACATATATTACTGTTTATTAGCCCCAAAAAGTGAGGGTCGCATACATTTGAGATCGCATTATGTTGTATACCTCTTTTTTTACATGTTCCGTCGACATGAGACGTCTCGTCGTTGGGTTGTTCATTTGCGGGAGGGAAATCCTGAACTTGGTGAAAAAGTAAGACTCGAAATTTGTTTATAAAAATATCCGGATATATTTTTATTTCATAAGATACATTGTGTCAGTGGCGGGAAATGAAGAGTGGGTGAGAGATAATGGGAGCCAAAAGGCTATTGCCAAATGGAACTGGTCCCGACCTTTCCAGGCCCGGCTGCTGTCTCTGCTTGTCTCTGCTCTCGGTGTGTCTCTGTCCCTCTGAGTCTCTGTCTTTATGGGGTTTCGAACGCCCACGCTGATGTGTTATTTCCTGTTTCAACATCCTGTTTTCGCACACCCGCGCATGTGCATTTTTCCTGAGGTCACCGGGGCCACTTCCACTTCCGCCCAGGAAATGATCTCCCGTGGCACTATATAATAACAATTGTACTCGAGTAACTACGATAACTCCGTTTTCTATATGATGGAAGAAAATGTTTATTGATTTTCAGGGTTAAATTTTGAAATAAAATAGAAAATAGCTAAAACAACACATGAAGACGACGAAACAAACGCGTCTATTCTCCCACTCCTCTTTTGCCGACAGACTGTAGTGAAGTATCTCTGATCTCTATTTCCCCTAACGAAGGGGTAGGATCGCCAGTGCCTTCGTTCTTAGCATTTTCCTCTGGATTGTAGCTTTGTCCATGGCCCGTCCGCGACTGACATCATTGCATGTATTTTATACAAAATTTGAAAGGCACATGGGAATTATGCCTAAGGTGGAAATGATACTACCTCTGTCCCATAAAAGCATTTTTTTTTAATTTCCAAAAATTAAAAAAAACGTTTTTAGAAGATGTATAGCGCTGACACAAGATCAAAAGAGTAAAAAAAACACCCAGAAATTACATAAAAAACCGTTTTTAGAAGATATCTAGTGGATTACTCATGCGAATTTGCAAGGTTCTTGGCCAAATGGTGTGTCCGGTAGCGCTGACACAACAAAAACAACTGTGTGAAAAGGGAAGAATACCTCTCTTCCTTGCTTGTTATTCGGTTTGGTTGGTGATCGTGGCTACTGCGATTCAATAGGAGAATCCATAGTATTGCAATGGTTTTATTGTCATCTCAAATCCTGCAAATATTGTCCTTGTGCCAAACGTGACATGGTCCCAATAAGCAACATACTTATACTCAATGGGGAAGGATGATAAGAAGGCCTAAAACAGTGACGTCACCAGTTATGTAAGGCAAGACAATTACATTCAACAGATGTTGGCGTCCAAATTGAATTAATCTTCTATTTTTTGTTACTTCCACCCCCGCCCTCCCTGTACATAGTTTCTCTATTCATATTTTTATTCAAACAATAATATTGCTTGCCTTTCCTAGTAATTACATTTTTATCTCTAAATTTTATAGTCTCCAAATAATTTAGACAGTTTTCCTTGTTTGGGTGAATTGGGAATTAAAAAACAATATATACTTCTTGCTCTTTAAAACTCCATTCGAGTCTTCGCACATAACTCTGGCCCGAAGCCTATCATCAGCAAATAATGTATGTTACTTTTCGCCCATTTATCTGCCTCTATTTTTTGGTTCTTAATTCATTTTAGTACTACACTTTCCTTTATTCCTATTTTCCTTGTCTTCATTTACACCATTCATTCTACATATCTTTCTTCTTCTTTCTGTCTTTTTATTATTATTATCTTTGTATCCCTTGTTTCCTTCTCAGTTCTTTCTCGCTCGCTTGCTTTTACTCTTCCTCTTTTCCTTCATATTTTCAGCTTCCTTCCCTCCTTCCTTCCTTCCTTCCTTCCTTCCTTCATTCCTTCCTTCCTCCCCCCTTCATTCCCCTACGCATCTTCCCCGCATCAAATTTTCGTAATTAATTTTCCCCGTTGACTTCTGAGCACATCGGCCATTTTGTCTCCGACAATATTGCTGATCTAATCATTTCTAATAAACCGACCTGATGAAGTTATGGCGATCAACTCTGGACAAATTACCAGTTAGCAAGAAAGAAAAAAAAGATGCTTTTTTGTGTTCAGATGATTCTGTTATCTGGCGATATGACAGCGAAAGATAAGAACCGTTTTGGATGCATAGCGACGTTGGGGACATCACCAACGAACGAAGGCGACCTTTGTAGCGGCAACGCTGGTGATGAAACATCATGACGCCTCACTGTCACCACTGTAGGCCATCTCAGCACATACGTTTCAGGCTTAGTTATATCTATAATCAGACTGTGGAGATAGCCTTGGGGTCGAACAGTCGGGGTAATTGATCATGGAGAGGTTGTGGAAGGAAGGAAAGAAGGAAGGAAGGAAGGAAGGAAGGAAAAAGAAAATATTAGGACAGGAAAAACGGCGATTTTTGAAGTTGGTAGAATACATTGGAGTCGCTGTTCTTATAGTTGCAATAGAATATTACTTGAAGTGGGAGTTGTGACGGTAATACTAAAAGTAACACTGATAATATTTCTACCTCCGCTACAAGAAGTGAAAGTAGGAACAATAATAGGAATTAAAGAGGAAAATGGAGAAAAAAAGAGGAACCAAGAAGAATAAAGGGAAATATAATGAAGTAAAACATAGATGAAAGCATAGATATTTACTAAGCTTAGCTTAGTCTGACACAAATATACAGTAATCGGGTACCTAGTTAGGAATGAACTCACTACACGAGCTATGATTCTTAGGGAGTAGTTTGCTAACCATCATTCTTTGATAGACATCCTTAGATATTTACTAAGCCTAACTTGGACTGGCACAGGGTCATCTGGGCGGAGGGGAGATTGTATTTGCTTTAAGAATCAGCATTCGATTCAAAACCCTGACTTTTACTTGGGTTCAAACATTGGCCAGGTGGAATTATGCAACTACCTCAGCCACAAAGCGGACCGAACATAGCTTAAAGTTTGGATGATTATATGTTGAAGTTGATTGTGATTGCTTTTTAAGCATATTCTATCAAATCCTTCACAAAGACTTTTACAATCACTCCCAAACGAGCTGAGAATAGACGAATGTAAATATGAAAAATTGATGCACCTGCTTCAGTGAATAAGTGTGAGACACCAGGTGAAGATCGGACTTATTAACTTATTACTGCTAGACTAGTTATCTAACAACTGGTCTATAGAGAGGCATATATATATATATATATATAT